>VDFB02380912.1:0-11736 GCA_007258455.2 Sequoia sempervirens | reverse complement strand
GGATAGAGAGAGTATCAAGGTCGGCAACCTCGGGCTCTGACCAATCAACAGGCGGAAGTGGAGTGTCCCGAACGGCTGCATAGTCTGGATGAACAACATCCATGTCCTCATTAACCTGGTCCGAAACCGGAACTACCTCACACTCCCTGATCAGAGTAATCGGCAATCTAGAGAACATCCTCTTTCTCACTTCAATCTCATCAACTGCATCAGCCCAATAATCCTCAATGGTGGCCTTATGTTTGAATTCCTCTGACAACACCCAGTTGATGTTATGGTGCGGGTCATAGTGTTGTCTACTTGTGTGATATGAGAAATGATAGAATTGAAGCTCACTTTCGCCTTTCTCTACATGCCTCAGATCGGCGACAACCTCAACCGGATGCTCCATCACAACCGGAACCTCTATCCCTCCTTTCTTTCTTTCTCTTCTCGATTTTGCCGCTAACCTGCCTAGCTATCTCTAGCATTATTATTTTATCCATGGGTACTTAGGGCAAAATTTCAAGGGTATGAAGAAAACTTGCGTACCCTAATGTATGAAAAATCTTGAAACCGATAAACCAAAGACTCCATGGCCTTTCAATTAGCCCTGGCATTTTAGAGATTCTCAGATCAGAACCTCCCATGTTTCGATGCCATGGTGAATGAATCGCTGACACGCTTGTAATGGGTTGTGCTCGAAAGGTGCAACTGCGTACACGCCTCATGAATTTTGAATTGGTGAGAGCCACAACCGATGGGTTCCTTGTAAGAAATCCCTCTGTACCTCGTCATCCGTGCCAACATATAAATTAGATAGGAACTCATGTAAAACGTTTTA
The DNA here is from genome assembly GCA_007258455.2 of Sequoia sempervirens. Classification (NCBI taxonomy): domain Eukaryota; kingdom Viridiplantae; phylum Streptophyta; class Pinopsida; order Cupressales; family Cupressaceae; genus Sequoia; species Sequoia sempervirens. The sequence continues at coordinate 10,913 of VDFB02380912.1, read as the reverse complement.
GTCCTCCGCAAACTCAGGAGCTGCTCATGTATATTGTCGCTAATCATCTCAGCCCAATTGACATAATCCTTGCCCTCCAACACCAGGTTGATGTAATAAAACATCCACGGCTCAAAAATATAAGACTGAGGGCAACCACCAACCCTGCTCAGCAACATGATGAGATCACAATATTCCTGTTTCAGGTCCTCTGCTATGATCTGTTTCGGCAACTTCGTACGAGACGGCTTCGGAGTGCTCATCCAGTGAGTGTTAATTGTGTCCATGCATCGTTCAAAAGCAGAAGCATACATACGCTCCGCTCGCTCCCTGGACTTGTAGATCATGTTTCTATGCACCGGGATCCCAAAATCTTCACCAATGGCTGCCGGAGTGAGATTGGCAAGTACTTGGCCATCTGGTGACGTGATCTAATCGGTGTTCTTTTCTCAGAGCTTGGCGACTCCATAATCAACTCCTCAACACCTAATAGCCGGTGGAAAACCAAATGGCCGTGATATAACCCACTTCTCGATTCCATGTTGTGCGAAGTGACCGACGCCCGATGACTTCCAATTCCAAATAGCCTGTTCTTGAATGTTTCCAGGTTGACAGAGCCCAAGTTCGTGTCCGTCAACTTGCTCAACTTTGAAATAAACTTCGTCTCCGGCATGAATGTCTTGCTCAGCTTCTTGATCGTAGCCTGTCTGGAGGCACCATTGTCCTTTCCGGTTGTCCTCGCTTCAGCCATCTGCAACATAACAGACATTTCATCAGCAATCAGATTTAATAAAATAAGACATGATATAGGGGCTGCAGTTGAATTCCAGAGGCTGCAATATCTTTCATGTTTGCAAACCTCAGCCTCTTCTCTTGAATAAATTCGAATTCCAACACTTAGAACAGATTTCTAAGTGAACCTTGATGACCAGCAATCAGCAATTTTAACTACTTCGTATCAGCAATCAGCAATTTTAATTTCTATGTCCTTGTATCAGCAATCAGCAATCTTGCAAGTTAGCAAATTCGCACTTCAAAGTTCTCAATGTTTCAACTCAATACAAGGCGTCCTTTTCAAATGGCAATTTTGACCGAACTTAATCAAATCAGACTTCAACTTCAACACTAGCAAGGACGTACTTCTCAAGCCCTTAGCAATGGCGCACCTTTCTTCACTTTCACTCCTCAGCAAAATTCGAACTTCAGCAACTTAAGGCGTCCTCTTCTCAGCAACAATTTCAAATTCTTTCAAGCCTCAGCAACTTAAGGCGTCCTTCAAGCTCACAACCTTCAGATTTTAAACTCTCCAACCAACAGTCCACTGCAATGCCTCACTCTCAGAGCAAATTCGCCTTCTCCAGTTGTGAAAATGAATGAAGAACTTCATTTTATAGCTAAAATTCGAATTCTAGAAGAAGTTAATTTTAGCCAGTGCCATTAAACTCCACTACTCCACTTCAAGAATTCGAATTTTCCCTCTCTGGCTTATCTGACACTTGTCTCCAGTCGTCGGGAATATTATTCTTCTAGAAACTTGACTTTGACTGGCGTTTTGAATTCCTCTTCGAAAAATTAAATTTAAATTCACCATTTTTGAATCCACCAGCCGGAGCTCTGTCACTTGAATTCGAAATTTAACTTCATCACCTGCTCTGGAAAATTCATCTTCGAAGAATTTAATCACAATCATCTAGGCAACTCCCTTCAGATTCATCATTCGAAGAAAATTCATCTGGAAAACTTATTTTATTCATTTTTGCCTTAGAAAATTTAAAATTCTCCCTTAGGAAAATTCATCATTCTTAGTACCGACAATTTTCATCGAAGGTCATGTAGTCAAGACTTAAAACTATCTATCATCGCAAGAATGTTCGCACCTAGTTAAATTTTTCTTCAACGCCGAATTCATGGTACCCAACGAACGGTTCATACGACTTTAAATTGAACCTTAGGAAAATATCATTTTCATCATTTAAACTCGTTCTTCGCCCGTGATCACTCTGCGTTGCTCTGAAAAAAAAAAAAATCACCTTGCGTTATCATCATCTCTGACTTCATCACTGAGAAAAATTGTTTGCCTCGAAAAATTTTCATCAACTTGAAGCTCTAGGCGTATTTTCTAAGAAAAATAATTTTCCTTAGAAAATATTTTAAAATCTTCTCTTGCATTTTGAGAACTTGCCTTAGAAAAATTTTATTTCATTTGCCAGTGGAGAGAAATTTCTATCAACTTCATTTGAAAAATTTCATAGTCCCGGCACGCCTTGTACATTTTATCTCACTCCACACTTGGAAAATATTCATTTTAAAAGCCCAACGCCCCAGAGAAAATTTTTTAGCACTTAGAAAATATTTTATTTCTTACCTGAGGCGCCTAACACACTTCAAAAATATTTCAACTCCTTCAAGATTTTTAAAATCACCTTATAACTCCCTTCAACACAGGCGCAAACTCCACTTAGCATTTTATTTTCAACATCTTCAAATATTTTCTAACACCTTATATCACCCTCAACGCCTTCAAATATTTTCTAACACCTTAGGCGCCTTAGATACTTGGAGAAAAATCACGCCCCACTCACCTTGGGCGCATTTTGCCTATGGAGGAGGATGACGCCTAGCCTTTTACCTTGAGTTTACCCCGCCTAGGTAACATTTTCACCTTGTTTACCATTTGTATTTACCACTTACACTTCAAGCTTGGGCGCATTTCCTTGTAGGAGGAGGACGAACTTGCTTATACCTTCTGGTGACTTTTCAACTTCCGTTTTTTGTCCTGACTTGCATGATTTGGGCGCATTTTGATGAGAGAGAAGGATGGGCGCATTTTGCATGTGATGAAGGATAGCAACTTTGACTTTGTGTTGACCCCCTTGCAACCTTGGGCGCATTTCACCCCTGCTGGTGGATGAACACTCCAACATCCTTGGGTGACTCTTCACCTTCCACGTTTTGTCTTGACATGGCCCAGTTTGGGCGCATTTTGGCCTTGGAGAAGGATGAACAATCTTTGACCACTTTGACTCCTTTGAAAGTTGGGCGCATTTTCATGCTTGTGAAGGATGGGCGCATTTTGAACCCTGAGGCGGATTTCTCATACTTAGAAACTTTTCCAACTTTTTCCTCTTCCTTCTTGGGCGCATTTGGACCCCTGAGCAGGATGAAATATCTTTGACTTTTGTTTGACTTTTCTCACCTTAGGCGCATTTTGCCCTGTGTGGGATGAACTCACATTTCCAAAAATTTCTACGCTTCTAGCTGAGATGGGCGCATTTCCCTATGCCTGCTGGACGAGACTCCAGACTTAGACAAATTTTTCATCATCCTTGCCAGCCTACGTGCCCTGCTATTTATAGTAAGTTCTCTGAATTCGCGCCTCTGAAGCTCGGAATGGCCTGAAATTTTAAACATAGCATCCTCATAACCCTGTTAACCTGTCACCACTGCAACGTTTAGTCACCCTGCTATTTATAGCCTGTTTCTGAGGGTGGCTTACTAAAAATAGTAAGCTCTTGATTCTGATAGTTCCCAAGCTCCAATCGAGTTGAAATTCGGATGAGGCGATCCTCACCACGTGACCTTACTGCTGACACTGCTGCATGCACCTGATTTACTATTTTTAGCACGTTTCAATTTGACTTTACTATAAATAGTAAGTGTCTGCTTGACCCGGGAATTTCACCAACAGCATACCAAGGGCCATCTATGATGGTTTGCATCGGGTTTTCGAAGATTTTGACTTTGATGCCTATTTTAGGCCCCTCGGGTTTAAACCCTAATTTGCATTGCATGCGACAAAAGATCTCCGCTTTGCTCGCTTTTTGGCGTACCGGTGGATCACCGTGAATCGGGACTGGTACCGGACACACCGCTAAAAATAGCAAAGTTCCCACCGAAAGGAGGAATCCCTTTGGTTTTGCATGTCACACCATCGCTAAGCTCTAAAACCCATCAGAATCACTTGACATGCAAAGAAAAGCCCGACATGCAAAACTCCTAAAAATAGCCTCTAAGGTCAATCCCCAAAGTAGTCGCCTTCGCCTTGCAGCCAGCGTTATATCATCGCCAAGGTCTCGAAAACTCCGTAGAAGGGAATATCCGTGATGCAAGAAAAAAATCTCTCAAAGGATTCGACTCTCGAATGCCCCGAAGCCGGATCACAAAATAGTAAAGTTGTCCAATTTTGTCAAATTTGGCATGCAAGCAGCCCATGTACCTCCGAGCGCCGCATGGTTGGAATCTCGAAATACAGACTACAGATGATCGTTAATTCTACTAAAAATAGTAAGTATCTCTGGACCGATGACATTTGGCTGGAAGCCTGCTGGATGTCTACCGACAACATTGCTAAGTTCAATTTTCAATTTACAGGCCCTACTTGACCTTGACTTGACCAAAAAATGATGAAACCCTAATTTTAGAATTGGCCAATATCTTCACGTTTAAGCTCAATGACGACACAACCCCCGAAAGACGGACACCAGAAAAGAGACAGAGCGAGAGAGCGAGGAAAAACCCAAGCCAAAAGACCGGAACGTAGCAAAAATAAGGGGGTCCCCATCTGAATGGGGCGATGTGTGAAAAGGTCACAACACTACCTACAAAAATAATGAAAAATACATGAAAGAGGGTGTTAAATAGACTTTAGGGCTTGATTTTGGTTTTGCTTTCTTTTTGCTTTTATTTTCAAAACCCTAAATCCCAGCTTCATTGAATTTGGATGCCATCCTTCACTTGGCAATTTTGAATCTTTTTGAAAATCTCAAAAATTCGTCTAAGGCATGAGAATTTGGGCGCCCTTCTTCACCTGGGGTGCCCACTTCATCCAGTGTTAATTTATTTTTTGATATTTTCAACTTTTCTCCATTTTGACCTCCTACTTCGCCTCTGATTTCTCGTTTGTAGAATGATCCGACAGTCGCACTGATAGATCCATCATGGAGCCAGACTAATTCTGAGAAGGATGGTCTGGAGGCATCTCTAGCAAAATCCTTCATTTCGACCTCCGAAATCATAGGTGCCTTTTCCTTCCAGGGGAGCCCATTTTCTTCAGAGTTAGCCATTTTTATAATCTTCAACTTCTTCATTACCTCCTCTTCTACAGATGATCTTTTTGAACCTGAAGCTCCGGGTGTCGGATCAACTGCATGTTATGCTCATCGCGAAGCTGGCGAGATATGAGGAGGGGTCTTCTGAGATGAACTCTGTCAAAAAGTAAATTTTAGGACCTCAAAAGTTTTGGGCACCCATCTTGGCTGGGGGCGCCCATGTTCACCAGAGTTGGATTATTTTTAAACCTTTTTCTGTTTGCCTTTGAATCTTGGTTTTCAGCCTTCGTCGGACACTACTTTCAGCTCCTTGTATCTGGCGACTGTGACCTTTGACAGACGTGCTGGATATCTCGTTGGAGAGTTGGATCGACTGCGAAGAAATCTTATTAGAACTTCGTTTCCGAAATCATCTATTTATCCCCTTGAAAACTTGGGCACCTTTTCTCTCCTGGGGCGCCCAAAGTCACCAGACTTAGTCAAATTTTATCTGATTTTCTTCAAAGTTTGAAACCTTCATTTTATACCTTTGGCTTTGATCTGAATTTGCCGGAAGACGCCCATTCGAATGATCTGACGAAGACAGGCACGTCGAAGCTAGCTGAACACTGGAGAGGACAGGCACATTTGCAAACCCTACCTGCTGAGTTAGGTGCCTTAAAAAGCTGGGCGCCCTTCTTCACAAATATTGCTCCACTGTCGGTCGGGCGTCCATAGCCCCGGTGGAGTTACTCGTATGTTCCCAAAACCAATATTTCATAATATTTTCTTTCATTTCTCATTTTCTTTCCTTTTCTTTTCAGATATTTCTTTTAAGCACATTTTCTTTTCTTCATTTGATATCTTCGTCAATTCCTTGATTGGCTGGCAGGCAATGAAGCCTCCAATGGGTTTGAGAATTGTAGTGGCGCTGAAGCAAGATGTAAAATTTTCACCTGCCAAGACCTTTCCCAAGAAACGAAAATGACCTAGAATGGAGATAGGTAAGATTTTAAAGGCCTTTAGACTCGTGTGTTAAGACACAATAACGGGTTAACATCCCGAGACGAGTTCGATCACTAACTGGATGATGACAAGAGGAAAACAACCTTGGCTTTTTCAAAATTTGCACAAATTCCAATGGAAAGAAACCACGTTGTGAAAGTTAAAACCATCACCACCCCCTTCGCAACGAGAAAACCCTAAAGTCCTTGCCCATTCCAAACCAAAACCACTTGAGCGGACAACTCAAGGGAAGAAACACCAAACCAAAGACCCAAAGGGCAACAAACCAAAACCAAAACGAAGGAAAATAGGAAAGCAACGGAAAAGCAAACGAAAGCAAACCTAATCTAACTATATTATAAAGTAGGCTCTCAGAGAGAACCTAGGGTTGGAAACAGTGTTCCACGGGGACGCGTCCCCCCCGAAAAACACCGCGTTTCGGAGACGGGGACGTTTCCGAGACGGGGAGACGCCTGGGAAACGTCCCTCCGCCGTCTCCGCGTACCGCCGCCGTCCCCCCGCCGTCTCCTCCTGAAGGGAGACGTTTCCCTGACTTTTGCGCACAGAAACGCCATGGAAACGCGATGGAAACGCCGGTTAAAAAATTGAAAAAGTTAAAAACATTTTAACCTAAGTTTTATTATACTTCATTTGATGAAATTATATCATTTTACATAGCAGCCGCAGGGTTTTTTGACTGGAGTCTGGTGCATTCGACTGCATTTGAGGTATTTCATTTTTCGAACCCTTCGTTTTGGCTCGCGATTTCATTTTCATTGTATGCAAAACGTTGAAACCTGGTTTTTTGAGCGCCACAGAGATGTCCGCTCATGGAATGCAATGGTCGCGGGGGTTGCAGAAGCCGCGCGACCATTGCATTCCATGAGCGGACATCTCTGTGAGTTAGCAAATAAATTAATAATAATTGCAACTGCAAGCTGCGCGACCATTGCATTCCATGAGCGGACATCTCTGTGAGTTAGCAAATAAATTAATAATAATTGCAACCATTGCATAATTTGCATTCCATGAGCGGACATCTCTATGAGCAAATAAATGGAATCAGAATGCAATGATTGCAGGATATGCAGTTGTTGTTGCAGTGCAACAACAACTGCATATCCTGCAATCATTGCATTCCATTTGAATTTTGAATTGAGACTATAGAGGAATTTTGTTAGATGTTGTAGTTGCAAGTGCAACTGCCTTGTAGACATGTATGCAAATTTGCAAAATGAAAATGCCAAAATGTGGAAGCATAGCCGAGACATGTTTAACTTTTTTACTTTCTGACAGTGTGCCTCAACTTCAAGGCTGAAAGAGATGTCAATATGTCATCTCAATTCAAATGGAATGCAATGATTGCAGGATATGCAGTTGCTGTTGCACACTGCAACAGCAACTGCATATCCTGCAATCTCAATTCAAATGGAATGCAATGATTGCAGGATATGCAGTTGCTGTTGCACACTGCAACAGCAACTGCATATCCTGCAATCATTGCATTCCATTTGAAATTTTGAATTGAGATGACATCTCTTTGAGCCTTGAAGTTGAGGGCCTTGAGGCACACTGTCAAAAAGTAAAAAAGTTCACATGTTCGCAACGGCAACTGCATATCCTGCAATCATTGCATTCCATTTGAAATTTTGAATTGAGATGACATCTCTTTGAGCCTTGAAGTTGAGGCACACTGTCAAAAAATAAAAACTAAAAAAGTTCACATGTCTCGTCTATGCTTCCACATTTTGGCATTTTTGATTTTGCATACATGTCTACAAGGCAGTTGCAAGTTTGCAATTAGTAATTACAACATTTGACAAAATTCCTCTATAGTCTCAATTCGAAAAAGTAAACCCTGCGGCTGCCACTGTAAAATAATAATTCATCAAATGAAGTATAAAACTTCACACTCACAAACAAAATTCCTCCAATCATTGCATTCCATTAGATGACATCTCTTTGAGGCACATTGTCAATTTAAAATTTAAAAGTTAAAAACTTTGAAATGGAAAGTTGGAAACATGATAACATTGATAAATGATAAGTGATAACATCATATTGTTTTTTTATTTTCATGATTTCATCTTTTGCAATAAATTATAGAGGTCTGATTTTGTTTTTAAATCTTTTTTGCAGCCTCATTTGACATTATCTGATTATCATAATGAGTTCAATCAATAGAAGTGGCGATGAGGTTGAGGGTGAGGAGGTTGAAGCAGAAATTGGAAGTGGAAGTGGAAGTGAAAATGAATCTGATGATTCAGAATTTCAAATAGAAGTAGAAGAGGGTGAACATGACTCAAATACTCAGACTCAAGCTGAAGCAGGTTCTATTGAGAGTAGAAGAGTCAAAGATAAATTCCCTTCAAAAATCCTCCAAAAATATGCCAAGGGCCCCTTTGATCCAAAATCACCATTAAAACAATTTGCAACTAAGATGCCGAAACAGCCTGGGTCACGTGGGGGCACTAGAAAGTGGGTGTGCCATCTTTGTCATCTTGACTGGTTTGGGAGCATTACTAGAACTAATTCTCACTTTCTTCTTATTCGAGGCAAAGGTGTAGATGTTTGTAAGAAGGTGGAAAACAATGCAAAGTATAGAGCTGAAATTTTAAAATTATGGGGTTCGGATGAGGAAGCAACACCTATGACAGCTACATTGGCACATAGGAGTAAGGCTGATCAGATTGCAGCAGTTTCTACTTCTACTTTGCAGAGTCAAAGGCCACCAAATCCATTCAGTTCATGTGTAGGAGAGCCTCAGGGGAAACGTAAAGTGGCATCTTCAAGTTCACATCCATTGGCAGATTTATTCAATGCACAAGCAAAGGATGAGGCAGATGATGCTATTGGCAAATTCTTCTTTGCCAATGGCATTCCATTCCATGGGGCTCGCTCTCCTTATTACAAGGAAGCTATGTCAAAGGTAATAAGGGCGGGACCATCATATGTGCCACCAGGGGAAACTAAATTGAGGACAACAATCTTGGATCAGAACTATTCCAAGATTAATATTTTGATGGAGAAGATGAAGAGAACCTGGGTCTCAAGTGGATGCAACATAGTCATGGATGGGTGGTCGGACATTAGGCGTCGTCCACTCATCAACATCATGGTCACATCTACAGCGGGCCCTTATTTCCTTAGGGCTATTGATTGTTCAGGGCATAGCAAGGATGCTCATTATCAATTCCAGATTCTCAAGGATGCCATAGAGGAGGTTGGGCCACAGAATGTGGTGCAGGTAGTGACAGATGCGGCCCATGTGTGTAGAGCTGCAGGGAAGTTGGTTGAGGCAGCCTATAGACACATTTGGTGGACTCCTTGCTGTGTGCATGCTATGAATAATGCACTTAAGGACATGGGTAAAATCAGCTGGATCAAATCAATTGTGAGTGATGCTAGAGATGTGCAGATGTTTATCTGCAACCACCATACTTCACATGTACTTTTCAGAACCTTCTCCAAGAAGGAATTCCTAAAACCTATAGAGACTCGGTATGCATCATACTTTATTCTCTTGGAGAGGATGCTTGAGTTGCAGGAGCCATTGCAAGTAATGGTAATGACAGCAGAGTGGAACCGATGGCCTGAGTCGAAGACAGAGCAGGGGTTGAGGGTTAAGGAGGTGGTGAAGAATGATGTCTTTTGGGCTAATGCCACATATATTGTCTCCATCATTGATCCAGTCTTCAAGGTTATTAGATTTGGGGACTCTAATGCACCTTCCCTTGGAGAGGTATACGAGTGCATTGATTCCATGCTTGATCAAATGAAGGCTAAAGTGCGAGAGAAGGACCCCACAATGCAATTCTACACCGAGCACATTTATCCAATCATTCAGCATAGATGGGAGAAGCTCAACACTCCCTTACACATGGCTGCCTATGCATTGAACCCGAAGTGGTATGTGCCACGTCCCGGCAGAATAACACCTATAGAGGATGCTGAGGTGAAGGAAGGGTTCATGAAGGCCATTGACAGAATGTATGATCCTACAGAGGCCAGCTTGCTTCGTACCGAGTGGACAAAATTTGCCACTCTTTGGGGATATTCAGAGGCGGCCAAGGTAGATTTGGAGACTATGTCAGAGGAGGACCCCAAGTTGTGGTGGACTATGCATGGGCCTAGATCTTTGATTACTACTCTAGCCATTCGTTTGCTGTCCCAGGTTTCTAGTTCTTCTGCTGTTGAGAGGAACTGGTCCACTTATAGCTTCATCCACTCTGTTAAGAGGAACAGGCTTACTTCTAGGAGGGCAGAGAAGCTTGTGGCTGTACATAGTGCCTTACGTCTAGTTGACCGCAACACAACTACATACAAGGAGAGTCCAGCAGCCAGATGGGATGTAGAGCCAGAAGAGCCATCACAGATAGATGATGATCCTACAGAGACAGGGCGGGTTGGTATTGGTTTAGATGAGCTTCAGCATGCGGAGTCTAGCAGTTCTAGTGATGAGGAGATTGGCATGGAGCTTGGAGATGATTAGATCATTAGCAGCATCAGGCCATTAGCCTGGAGCCATTTTGATTTACTATTAGTCTAATAGTATTTACTATTTTCAGTATTTTGTTGCTTGTACTCTGTTTTGGAAGTTTGAAGTTTGAACATTGATAATACAGTGATACTTGATTGTAATTATCAAATTATGATTCATGAATCATGATTATGAAACTCAAATTATGAAACATATTGATATAGTTCTTGTTGCATTTCCAATGTCAATGAAATGATATATTATTGCAATGTGTTATTGTGTTTAGAGTTTAGACAATTAAATTATTAATCTTTTAAGTTTTAATTTTCAAGTACTATATGTATTTTAGCGCCACCCCCCCGCCGCCCCCCCGCCGCCGCCCCCCCCGCCGTCCCCCAATTTAGGCCCCCCGTCTCCCATCT
>VDFB02380911.1:0-11478 GCA_007258455.2 Sequoia sempervirens | reverse complement strand
TAGAGAGACTCCACCTCCAACTTCGGGGGCAGAGCAACAGGGGCAGCATCAGGAGTTTCAGCCACATAACGGCATGTCAGTAGCAGATGTGACGAGGTTTCATGGTGAGTACCTATCATTGGCACCTGAGATCAGGCAGGCATTATCGTTTCATGAGTTTATGGATGTTCATAAACCTAGAGGAGGAGGCAGATTTGACCGTAGACCCCCTCAGCATCAGCAGCCACAGCCACAGGTGAACAGGGACTTGCAGTATGCAGTTAGCAAGATCACCTTGCCATACTTCGATGGGTCTGACAAGACGTCAGCGAGGTCTTGGGTCCAGAAATTGGACAACTATCTATCATTGAGGCCTATGCAGGAGGACGAGGCCATTAAGTTTGCTACTTTGCATCTTGATGGAATAGCGCATGATTGGTGGCATCACGACATGTATACACTTGGCCATCATGCAGTCAATACTTACCAGGAGTTCACCAGCAGACTCATAGAGCGCTTTGATAAGAAGGATCCAGAACTTTATTTCAGAGAGCTAGCTCAGCTCAGGCAGACAGGTAGTTTGGATTCTTATATTGGTGAGTTTCAGAGAGTTGCCGTTATGGTGACTGGTATTTCAGAACGGAGACTCATTATACTCTTCGTTGAGGGTTTGACAGAACCTATGAGAGGTTGGGTAAAGGCTTTTGACCCTCCTACCCTTCAGGAGGCCATGAGGAAGGTGCGAAACATGGAGCTTGCAGCACCTCGCAGCAAGTTCAATTCAGGTTCGACACCCTACACGAGGCCTAATAGGCCTTTCGACAGAAATAAACCCTTTGACAGAAGGAGGGATCAACCGGATCCTAAGAGACAGAATGCACCACCCTTTGACAGAGAAACATTGAACGAATTGCGGAAGAAAAAGTTGTGCTTCTGGTGCAAGCCACCCTACGATGAAAAACATGTATGCCCACTTCGTCCTAAGGTCAAAAACAATAAGATGGAATGGTTTTATGAGGGCAAAGAGCAATCTGATCTGTTAGACCAGCAAGCTGATTCTGAGCATTCAGATGATGACAGGTCCGAAAATGAGGGTGAAAACGAAGGTGGAAGGAAGCTACAGGAAGCCCATTTGACTAGCCTTCAGAGAGATGGGTCGTTTAGACTTCGCGGGCTCCTAGCAGGTCAGAAGGTGATTACCTTACTGGATACGGGTGCTACACATAATTTCATTGATGCACGATTGGTGGAGAGACGTGGCATTCAGACAGAGGCATTTGAGGGTATTCGAGTCAAGGTGGCTGATGGGTACACTCTTAGATGTGACCGAAAGATTACTGATCTTCCGATGCGACTGAACAACTATGAATTCAAGATTGAATTCTATGTTGTTAACATGGGAGATATGGATGTGGTGTTAGGGATGGCATGGTTGCACGATTTGGGTGAGTTCACACTCAATTTGCGTGACATGGAGATGAAGTTCAAGGTTGATGGGAGACCTCATGTCATCAAGGCTATTCGAGACAGTAATCTGAGGATGGTTTCATTCAGACGGATGGAGAGGCTCATTCGTCACGATATGGTTGACTGGGCAGCGTGAGTGGCGTTGATGCCAGCACAGCAGGAGCAGCAGAAGGGTGAGTACCACCCTGACATTCAGATTTTGAGGACTAAACACTCCAAAGTGTTTAGTGACATTCCACCTGGTAGACCTCCAGACAGAGGCACGGAGCATATCATTGAGTTGGAGGAGGGCGCAAAGCCCGTTATGATCACGCCCTACAGACATCCGAAACGACTCAAGGATGAGATAGAGAAGACCATCAACGAGTTGTTAGCTATGGGGCATATTAGACCTAGCAAGTCACTTTTTGCTTCATCGGTTGTATTGGTGAAGAAGAAGGATGGATCACTTCGGATGTGCATAGACTACAAGCAGCTCAACAAAAGGACAATTAAGAATAGGTACCCTATACCACGCATCGATGAGTTGATTGATGAGTTACACGGTGCTATCTTCTTCACGAAGATTGATTTGAGGTCCGGGTACCACCAGATTCAGATGAGGGAGCAGGATATTGAGAAAACCGCCTTCAGATGTCATTGCGGTCACTTCGAGTTCTTGGTTATGCCCTTCGGTTTAACCAATGCACCTGCCACCTTTCAGGCGACTATGAACAGGGTTTTCAGTTCTCAGTTGAGGAGATTTGTGTTGGTCTTCTTTGACGACATTCTGGTTAATAGCAGGTCATGGGAGGAGCATCTGGCTCACTTAGATGCAATTTTGGGTATCTTAGCAGATGAGTCTTTCTATGCTAAGGAATCCAAGTGTGAGCTCGGTATGGAGGAGTTGTTATATTTGGGGCACATCATCAGTGCCAAGGGAGTGAGTATGGACCCTGAAAAGGTCTGGGCTATAGTTGAGTGGCCGGTACCTGAGAACCTTACGCAGCTCAGAGGCTTCATCGGGTTGTGTGCTTTCTACAGGAGATTTGTTAGTGGGTTCTCATGTCACGCCGCACCCCTTACTGACTTGACAAAGAAGGGGGCTTTTACTTGGTCACCACTGGGTATCTTACGGTGTTTAAGGTGACTGCGACGCCATGTCCGCTATTAGCATTGGCTCGACTTCACGGGTCATTTGATTTATTCTCGTGATGCTTCAGAGGGCATTGGTGCCGCTTTTGATGCAGAGCCATACCTCATTGCTGAGAGCGTGAAGCTTAGTGGGTCCCGAGATTCTACAAAGATTAATACGGCGCGAGATGTTAGCCACGCATGCTTTGGCTAAGTTCGTGCAATACTTGTTAGGCAGCAAATTTAGTGTCCGTACAGACCATAATAGCCTGAAACACTTCCTTGGACAGCGAGACCTGAATGAGAGGCAGCAAAAATGGATCAGTAAACTGCAGTCGTATGACTTTGATATCACCTTCATTAAGGGGAAGTAGAATGTTGTAGCTGACGCCTTGTCCCGTAGACCTCAGTTGAATGCCTTGGCACAGATCACAGAGGATTGGAGACATCGGATTATTGCTGAATATGCTAAGAACCCATGGGCTTCTAGCATTGTTGACAAGGAGAGAGCAGATGATAGGCATATCAAGCAGATGACTTGATCATTTACAAGGCTGATTTTTCCATTCCCCGACTCGAGGTGAGGGTTACAGTTTTGAGAGCCTTTCATGATCTTCCGATGGCGGGCCATCTCGGGTACTATAAGACATATAAAATGGTTCGGGAACGGTTTACTTGGAAAGGGCTGAAAATTGATGTGTTACGGTATGTTCGAGAGTGTTCTGTTTGCCAGCAGAACAAGCAGGAGCACACTTATCCTACTGGATTGCTCCAGCCACTCATACCTAACAGAAGTGGGAGGTTTATCGATGGATTCTTTATCACAAAGCCGAAAAGCCCAAGGTAAAGATTGCATCTACATAGTGGTTGATCGGGCTTGACTAAATATGTGCACTTTCCATTACTACGTACCAAAGATCGCAGACTACGAGTTATTTTTCGAGAGGCATTCGTTGCATGGGTTGCCTCAATGACGTCGCCGATAGAGACAAATGCCCATGAGCAACTTTAGCGTGAGTTGTTCAGCTTTGTGGGACCGAATCGACACCGAAAGTACCGAAATTTACCATCCAGACAAATGCATGTACTGGTCAATAAGTGGGTGGAAGGTTATTTGCGTAATTATATAGCTGGACAACAAAGAGCTTGGGTGAGGTGGATCTATCTATGCGAGTATTGTTATAACTCGACTCACCACATGACGATACAGATGACACCCTTTATGGCTTTGTATGGGTATGAGGCGCCCAACCTTTTGGATTTGATATTGAGCGATAGCAGAGTGCCGAGTGCAGGGGATATGATGCAGAGTCAGCAGGACATTTTGAGGTCTCTCCGAGACAATATCCAGCGGGCACAGAATCAGCAGAAGCAGTATGTTGATCAGAAGAGGGTTGAGCCTACTTTTGATGTGGGTGATATGGTGTACCTTATGTTGCAGCCGTATCGTCAGTCTACTCTACGTAAGAGTGGGGCAGAGAAGCTGAAGCCTCGCTACTATGGTCCATTTCGTGTTGTCAAACGAGTGGGCGAGGTTGCTTATGAGTTGGACTTGCCAGCTGATAGCAAGGTCCATAATGTGTTTCACGCTTTGCCCGAAAAAGGCATTGGTCAAGATGTGATACCTTCCGCTTCCCTTGATACAAAGGGAAATTGATACTAGTAATTCGAGGCCATCCTCTAGATGAGAGAGAGACACCTTTCTCGAGGCGGTGATCGTGAATATCCGGGATCAAGTGGAGAGATTTTCCGCCTGAGGATGCTACGTGGGGAGTCGAGGAGATTTTACAAAGATCCAGAGGTTGAGATTGCTTTTGAGGACAAGCAATTTCGTGGAGGTAATCAGATGTTCCTATCCTAGTCAAGATAGCCGGGTCAAGTGAGGTTAAATTTATTATTTCGATCCTCGTGAGGGTCAGAAGCCGGGCTGTGTGTGCAAAGGATCTTCTGAGGTAGTTACTCAGTGTTTTGTAGCTTCAGTATTGCAGTTGTTTCAGGTTGGGCCTTCACAGAATCATTCAGAGTGGTTTTTCAGAGACTTTCTATTTTTAGAAAGTAGGGCAGGCGGAAGCTGCTATTTTTGGCAGGGCACCTGGTTCAACTGGTCAGCTTAGATTCGACCCAGTACATCAGTTTGTTGGTCAGATGGGAGAATAACAGAGTATTTAATGATTTATTAAATATTTAATATTTTGACTTTGCATTATTATAAAGTCACTTTATTAATATATTTAAATATTATAATTAAGGCGTATTATAAAGTATTTTAATACTTTATAATAAAGTGGCATAATTAATTTAATGAATGAATATTTATTCATTAATGATGAGGGGCGCCAATTATTAAATATTCTTCCTAAGTCCAAACAGGCAAATTAAATCATTTTATTAAAATGATTATTAAAAGAAGGGTTGGTCGAATTTTTGAAGAAGCATATATATTCACAGGAAAGACAAATCGAACCATCATGATATGTTATTCAAATTTGTCTTGTATTTGCTCTGAGCATTGGAGTTTGCAAAACCTAGGGTTTCAGCAGACGAATAGATTCTGGAGAACGATACCTCTTCAAAGTTTGGCATACTGAGACTGTGCAATACCAGTTGAAGATTATCTCTTGGTAACTTCACACAGAGGTTACAGATCGAGCTTATTGATTGATTCATTCAGGGTTTGACAGAGAATAATCATCTAGCAGTTGAGGCGACTTCACAAAGTTCTTCTCACAAAGATCTGGCATTTATTTATTGAATCCGTACTTTATTTAATGCTGCTGCTGGGGCCGTACATTTATGTACCAGCAAGCCGTACTTTCTTCATTTGCCAGTGAACATCTTCAGATCTCAGCTTCAGTCAGTCAGTTTGGGTGCGCCTAGGGTTTTCAGAGATTCAGCATTGATTTTCAGAGACCAGAGATTCATTATTCATTCAGCCGTACCATTCTCTCTATATTCTGGTGCCAGCAAGAAGAAAAATCAGGTTCCTTCGTAATAAATTAATATTTCATGCATATCTTATTGTTTGCTATTGTAAATGCTCTGGAAATGAAATAAAATGATGCGCCTACCTTCTCTGAACATTTTCAAAGCTTATTTAGAGATTATTTATTTATTATGAATTTATTAGCAATTTAGAGGAAAATCGCAGCTTTTCATGTTAATGCAAAAAACCTCAAAAAATTCAAAATACACAAAACTCTCAAAAATCGCCATATTCAGTCAAGGGTTTGGGTTGAGAATCACCTGGATTCTTACAACTAGCATTGCTGATCAAATGGTTTGGGATTGGTGATGCAAACTCCCAATAGGGGACTAGAGTTTCCACTGAAGATTTAGTTGATCCACTATAGGTAGATGGGGGGATAGCCACAAATAGCCTTTGCAAGGCTTGTAATTTCAAAAGGGTGTATCTAGGTACCATTTTTAGTCCTTACACCAAGGTTTAAGAGATCTAACCCCAATTTTATGAAGCATCTGAGGAGGTACAATATCAAGCACAAACTGAAAGGTCTCTTGGTATTGATTGGTAAGCTTGAATTTCAATTTCAATTTAGGCCAAGAAAGAAAATTCTTGGTGGCCATATTGATGAAATTTGGAAATACATGAATGCCTCTCTTAAAGAATTTCAAGGCATGAATCAATGGCACTTTAGCTAGTGGGTGGTCTTGCCAAGAAAGGACTGAAGACCGCCAAACAATTGTTGATTGATAGAAAGGTCATTGTGGAAGTCATTTCTCACCTACTGAAGCCAAGGTTTGATGGTTTCCTAAGGTTTCCATATACTCTTGATAACAAAAGTGCCTTGAATTTTGATAGTTTTTCACATGTTGAGAAGAGTGCCAAACTCTAGGCCCTTCCAAGCTAGACAATGTAATGCCCCCTTTTTCCTAGGCAGTGGTCAGTCGCAGTGGTTAGTCCATCACTTGGTCCCCGTGGACTAATACAGTGGTTAGGGGGCCCTTTGAGGGCATTGCAGACTTGTTCAATCTGACCTTTTTGAGCTCAATCAGTGTTTTTCCTAGCCCAATGTTTGCCAAGGAGTTCGCAAAAGCTATTCAGTCATTTAAACCATACTTACTATTTTTAGCAAGTCACATGGACATTTCATTTATACTTACTATAGTGATCCCAATAAAATGGGTTTACACCGGGAGGAACTCATTTCTTGCTGAAATCATATATTTTTAGAAAAATATAATGATTTTGAGCCTTAAAAAGGTTCCATTTAAAGAATTCCCACTGAAGATGGTTTGATCAAACTACCTTTAAATCAAACCCCCTTGATAGAACCCCGCTAGTTTTAGTAAACCATACCTTATAATGTGAGTTCCTTTACACCTATCAAAATGATGATAAAGTTCACTTTTGATTTACCTTTGGGATCACGTGAATTCATTTAAAATTTTATTTTGCAAGTATGTAGTCCTTTATTATAAGCTTCCCAAAAGTATAATTTTAAATAAATTTAATTTTATTATTATATTTATTTTTATTTCTCGTGGAATGTAGTGGTTTTTCACCTAGTAACCAAGCTCTTATGTTCTACACATGTGGAAAAATAGCGATTATTAAAAAATATATGTGTAGAGTTATATATATATATATATATATATATATATATATATTAGTGCACCAGATATTGAAGTCCTTGATCCAACAAACAAAAAAAAAATTGATACACAAAAAAAGTTACACGTTATACAGTCGCGCTATGTCTGAATTATAAATGGTTTGAATTCTAAACTTGATTAAAGAAAAAATATTCAATAAAAACTATCTAAACAAGTATGGGAAGCACTCAGGATATCAGAGTTACAAATCTAATTTGAAAGAATTAGAATTTCATCCTTCATGGAAAAATGTTATATGCTATATGAGTCACTTTTTAAAATAAGAGCTGAAAAAACTAGTTTTGAGGGAGATGTGCGAAGTGCATTATAATTCTAAAAATTTTGAAAAATATATTTAGAATCTATAGACAAAATTTCATTGTAAAACTCTTTATTTGCATCATTATCTTCAAATTTCACGGTTATGAAGGCCAGCTTATAGGTAGTAACGAAAAGGAAGATTTTAGTTAAAAAAAAAAAAATTATTTCTTCAAGAAACTAATCTAGCCAAAAATTGTAAAACCACTATGGTTAGTTAAGGTGAGTTATTATTTTAAGCATGATGGCATATTTATATCCTAGAGACATTTTGGTATTCAACGGTCCTATGTATTTAATTTTAATAATGTTAATTATAAAGTTAATTTAAATTAATTAACTTTATACGTTATTATAATATATTAAAGGACTTTATTAAAAGTGGGATATAAATGTTTTTAAAGTGCACTTTAAGTGCAAATTAAAGAGTTATAAGGCGGGAAAGAAGTAATTTAAATGAAATATAACTCAAATGAAAATTAGGGCGTGTGAGTTATAAAAAGCCATTTGGAGCTTATTTGCACATTCATTCATTGTTGAGAAGATTATTTTGATAAGGGTTTTTGTAGGAGACTGGAGAGTCTATAAACACTTAGCTTTTTGAGGACAAAATCTCTCAGGAAGAACAACTTAGTGCAAGAGTGAAAGATCTCCCAAGCTAGCTTGCAGACAACTTCATTCAAAGGTTGTGCTTGTGCTTCACCGATTTGCAAGAGATTTAATATTCAGGGTTCAAAGAAATCAATAGGAAATTGGAAGATATATTGATTGAATAGGGAGGATTTACTTGCTAATGTATAAGTCAATCCTTGTTGATCTGGACGTGGATTTGGAGATTTTTAATATTGCAAATATTGGGATTGTAGGGTTTCCTATAGTTGGCCGCCATCTTACTGCATATTCAAGGGTTTGCATTGCTAATTGATACAGCAGATTCAAGTCGTGGGATTTAAAGGAAGATTATCACCGCAGGAAATATGCTAACCAATTTTTTTTCGATAAATTAACACATCATAACCAACACTTAGCCAACTTGATTAGCGTTAGCTCCAAATAGAAAATCAAAACTTGAAAGAACTACTCAACGTCAAGAATGTGCACTCAAGATCCCACTGAGGGCGAGGTGCTAACATATGACGGAGTGTTGAATTGAAACTAGAAATGAATAGGCGGATAACCAACCATGAAGAGTATTTCCACACTACCACCAAACAAGGGGAAAAAAGTCATAATTAAAAATAATTCATCCCACAAGGGCGGGCATCCACGTGAGTCGGGGATTCACCACTATGAAAGTGGGTACAAGAGTGTTTACAACTGTGATTATCCACACCGGCGTAAACCATTCAGTAATTAATGAGAAAACAACAAGTAATTGCAGAACTGGAAATGGTTGGATTAGTAAAGCTCAATCTCAACCTTTACAAATTAAACTCTGCAGATTACAAATTACAATGATAGAGAATGAATCTAGGAAGAGAAGTATAAGTTCTAACAATCAAATAACACTCCAAAACTGAAGTATGAAGCCAAAAATAGAGAACTATTACAATCTGATATAAAATCTGTATTCTGGAAATTCAAACCAGCAACTGTGAATATCATGAAATACTCATAACTTGGTCAAATTACCTCCGAATGATGAGAAATCAGTTGCAAATGCTTCCTAGAGGTTTGGCGCCCAAGATGCAATCCAGAAACAATCACCAGAAACTCCAAATTATTTGGCATGAATTCCAATGCACCACAGATGGTACGGCCCTCTTGAAAAATCGATTTTGCAAGATAAATTCAAAGACTTGGAAATAAATTCCAATCTTTTGAGGAAGGGGTCGCCTTGAACCAAGAGTTGATTTGCCAAAGTACCCAGAACATAATTAAAATCACTCCAAGAGATATAATCAAAAACCAGCTTCAACTGTAGATAAACCAGTAAACCAAAACTGTAAAAATACTTCAAAAATTCTTCAATCTTGATGCTCAATCTGCTAGTCTGATTTGAGAAGCAGAAATAATCCAACTAGGTGTTGTATTTCAAACACGAAATTGGAAGGGGGCTAGGAGGCAGCATCCACGAAGCAAAAAGTCCATTGTCATTTTGACAGCATAACATTATGAAAAACAGTAGATAACCCAATGCTGGAGCAATGCCTTCATTTTATAAAAAACTGAGAAACTCTTCACTTTCCCAAGAGGAACACCAAAAGTCACCTTTTGAAATTCTTTTCAACTATCAAAAATATAAATTCCTCATAAAGGTGGCGTCCACTTTCAAGGTGATAAAATATTTCAAAAAAATAATAATTAATCTCTTAATGAGGGCGTACCCTTCATGGCCCTCTTTTAAAACAAATTTAAGTTATCTCCTTAGGCCAAGGGGGTCAACAGAGAAATAAAACATTAATGCCTTAATTCAAATATTTTCACCAAATAAAGCTTTTTGAAGACAAGGCCTGAACATAAACAACTGCGCCAACTGAAAAGATAACTGAGGATAGTTCAACTGCAAACTGCCATAAGTGGTATTTACTAAAAATAGTAAATAACATGAAATGCCACAAAACTCCAAGCCAAGAAACTCTAATTTCTCCTCATTCCAGCATACGGGTCTCTGGAATAGGCTGATGAATTGCAAGGCTAATCACTGATGAGAAAGGGACATTATTATCATTAATCGCTTTGGGTAGTTGGACAAATTATATATATATTGCTAAGTATCGTGGGTGTTTTCAAAGGTCTGGTGTGAAGTTTGAAAGGCATATATTGATAGGCGTGAGAGTACTATGTTGGCATCATTTCCTCCGTTGGAGGTGTTACTTGCAGCTGGCATCCATTTTCATAGGGTTTCAAGGCATATCTGCCTGTGGGAGTTCAAGGATTTGTAACTCCTACGATAGTGGCTGTTTTTATTGCAGGAAAAGCAAGTTTTGAAGTTGGGGGGTGAAATATGCTAACCAATTTTTTCGATGAAGTAACACAACATAACCAGCACTTAACCAACTTGATTAGTGTTAGCTCCAAATAGAAAACCAAACTAGAAAAGAACTCACACCAACAATGCACACTCAATCCCAATGAGGAATAGGTGTTGTCATATGGTGGAGGAGCTAAATGAAAAATACTTGAAAGAAACTACTCAACGTCAAGAATGTGCCCTCAAGATCCCACTGAGGGCGAGGTGCTAACATATGACGGAGTGTTGAATTGAAACTAGAAATGAATAGGCAGATAACCAGCCATGAAGAGCATTTCCACACTACCACCAAACAGTGGGGGGAAAAGATTACAATTAAAACAATTCGTCCGCTGTGGCGGGCATCCACAGGGTTGTGGGGATTCACCACTTGAGAGTGGGTACAAGAGTAATACAAATCCAATTATCCACACTGGCAGTAAACCATCCAAGGGTACTAATGTGAAATTAAAGAAAGAATTGCAGCAATAAAGGACTGGAACAGTACTACTGTTTACAGTCTTACAATATGGAAAAAGAGCTGCAAATTACATGAAAATTACAATAGATTCAATGTACCATGATACTGGATGATTCCATGTTAGACATCAACAATAAATGATGAAGGAAGGACTGAAGATTCAAACTTAAACAAGTCTGATGTAAAATAACAATTCTGGAAATTTTGATCAGCAACTATGAAATTCAAAGAAATATTCACAACTCACTCAAAATACCTCCGTTTTGTGTGAAACGAAAACCAATGAGCTGCTGGAAGATAGGCGCCCAACATTAGATGAAGAAACAGCAACAAAAACTCGTAATTTAATTCTTAAACGAATCCCAATGCAGCAAGAATGGTACGGCCTTCATGAGGGGCGATTTTGACAAGTAAAAATCAACAACTCAAAATTAAAATCTGAAAATCTCCAAAGATGGTCGCCTTGGGTGTAGGAATGGATTGAAAAAGTACCCACAAGCAAATTAAATTCACACAAAAGCTGTATGCAAAAACCACTTTCAGCCGTGGATCGATC
>VDFB02380910.1:0-16355 GCA_007258455.2 Sequoia sempervirens | reverse complement strand
ACGGATCGACGCAAGTGTCTTTTTAAAAAATCGTGACGCATTTGATGCATCGCGACGCATCTGCTCACAGAAGCGCCGCAATCGCCCTGACAAGCCGCAACTGACAACCAGAACGACGCATCTGCCATGTTGAGCCGCATCTATCTGGTAAAAATTTTCTTTCAGTTTTGAGGTTCTGATTTTCGGATTTTGGGTTTTTCTGGTTTCTGATTTTCTAGTTTTCTATTTTTTCTATGTTTTTTATTTCTGCATGTTGGATAGATTAGATTTTTTGTGTTACTAATCTTTTCTTGTAGCGTGTGGTGATCTCCATTCATGTGTCGAAGACCATTGCTTTAAAAGACTACTAATTCATTGTTTGCATATTCGAATGTCGAAGAAGGAATAAACAAACTTTGTGCTTGTTTTTCTTAGATTAGCAAACATTTGATTTTGGTGCACATAAAAAGAACTCATGTCTTCTATGTTTGATTGTGCTTGTAGAATGGTAGGTGAGTATGCTCTCACTTGGTGAAAACCTTGTGATCAGAAAAACAGACCCATTCTTATTTGTTATTTACCCTGACTTGGTATATCTAGCATCCTTTGGCGCTTCTACGCATCTTGGATGTAAGAGAAATGGTGGTTACCAACTCTAGAAATTGGGCCCGCCTCGGGATTTCTATCACCCTAACGCTAATTAAACTGCAACAGCTAAAGCCAAGCTTACCCCGACCTGGTATATAAATGTAAACCTTAAGGGAAAACTCAAGGTTGTGGAGTGCATATGTGTCATACCTGACGGAGTTGTAATTCTTAAACCTTTGTTGAGCTTTAACCTCTTCAGTCGAGTGCCAATCTTAATGGTGATTAATCTTGCCCCATGTATGGCCAATTAACGGGGTCCCTAACTAAAACCTTGTATAGAAAGCCAAAATCCTTCTATTTGCTAGTGCAAAGACCTGGCCGGTGTGAAGGCATCCACACTTCTCATAGTTTGTAGAGGTGATCAATCGGCCATGGGAGTTTCATGGGGTTTGGAAGCTTGGTTGGTCTAAGAAGAGAGTGCACTGTAAGGGGGAGCCCATGCAACCAATCTTCTAAATTCACATGCTACTCATATGCGGTTGGGGAAACCCAAGTGGAATCTTAGCTTAATATTGTCATGGCCTAACCTAGGATCGTGCTTGTCTGATGTGTGTTTGGTTACTTTTTAAAATGCTGTGTTTGTCAAGTGTATTCTAGTTCTATCATAGTTCGAAACAAAACATTCACCAAACAGATCAAAATTTTCATCAAAACAACAAGAAAATCATGTTGAAATTAAACTAAGTCGCATTTGTCGAACCGCAAGTGATTTTCTGCAACGCAAACACTCCGTTAAACCGCATCTGAAACTTAGAACGCCGCAACTATAGGCGTCGTGATGCATCTGACAACTGAAAAGCCACATATGCTAAATCAAGTCACATCTGACAGTCCAAAAGCCACAATTGCAAAACTGAACCGCATTTGCTAAACTGTAATGCATTTGAAATTTCAAACGACATTTGCCTGTCAAAATTTTACACTTTACAGTCAAAACCTGAGGTCTTCAAATTGTCAGCCATTTGTCAACCATTGTTTCTAAGAAGATTCTGTCAGAGACCAAACTTGATATTGCTCAAAGTCTTGACCATTAGTTTGCATTAGTCACCATAGGTTTCATACCTCATTCCTTTTAGTTGCATACATTCAACATTAGATTGTCTCTAGGTTCACGTTTTGCATACTTAGGATTAGGAAAATCTTAAGCACACTTTGTAAAGTCATTGTTTTCGAAATTAGACTCTCTTGGACCAAGTTATCAAACCCGCTTTTTAGTCATTGTCCTCTTTTGTGAGATTCTTCCAACTCAAAAGTCTAGTTAGGAAAGACTCACTAGTCATTTAGACCTAGTCAACTTGTCATTTCCAACAAAGTCCTTCAGCTGTCAAAATCGAAAACAAAGTTTGAGCTTAGAAGTGCTTAGATAACCGTGTCTTACATTGCATACAAAATTGCATATCCTATTCATAAAAAACCAAAAACATTAGTCATTCTAGTTGTCATTTTGAAATTAGACTTCACGTAGTGTCATACTCGCATTTAGTCGTCATTCCCATTCGAGCAATCTCATTTATGGTTGAAACCAGACTTCAAAAACAAAAATGACAAATGGAAAATTTTGGACAAGATTCCAATCCCAACATCGCCAATAACACTTATGACAAGAACAAACATTGGACCTTTTCTGACCCATTTCACAACATGAACATGCAATCTTCCGTGAACATGCCATCTTCATCACAAAAAATTTATGAACCATTCATACTAAGAGACCAAAATGGACAAGTATATTGGAAAGACATAGAAGCTGCAGCGCAAAATCCTGATATATTCTCCTTTGTAAAAAAATTAGTCTTATGTGACCCTCAAAGGTATCTAGCCATGCTTTTGGACGAAGGGGCTAAGTTACCACAGGGCTTTGACATAAATACTTTGCCACCTCCATCCGTCTACCCTCACCATCAATAGTCACTTGACACAAATCCTATCATTAATTCACAACACATGTCCAGATTTCATCCTTATCCTAACTTTGACAAGGGAAACCAACTGTCCACTAGTCCATTCAAGTCTCCACATCATATGCTAGTCCTTCACCTATCAATCCTGTCAACGTCTACATGACCTATCAACCATCTATCAACTCATGTCAAGTCCCCACATCATACCATATCAATCCAGTCCAAGTTTCCACATCATATTTTAGTCAACCTTACACTAATCCAATCCAAGACTCCATGGCATATCCGGTCGAAGTCCCCATGTCACATCCTATACCGTCACATCCTAATCCAATCCAAGACTCCATGGCATATCCGGTCCAAGTCCCCACGTCATACCCTTGTCCTTCACATACTAGTCCAATGCAAGTACCCATGTCATATCCTAGTCCTTCACATACTAGTCAATTCCAAGTCCCCATGTTCTATCCTAGTCCTTCATCCATTAATCCTTTTCAAGTCATCCCCTCACAAGCCACATCCAGTCATGAAAATTCTATCATAGTCCAAAGTCAAAACCCATTCAATAAACTTGAGGATACATGTCAAAATGAAAGCCCAAAGCATGACATTATAATGTCACCCTCATGTCAAGAACAAGGTAGTCCATCCCATGACCCTATCTTTCAATCCATCCATGAAGTCCTTCAAGACAATCATGACATCCAAAACACACCTCTCCTTGACAACGACTCTATTTCTGACTATATCATCCATGACAACCCCATCTTTGACCAAGACCCCATCATTGACCAAGAAGTCCAAATCCATGACAACCCCATCTTTGACCAAGACCCTACCATTGACAAAGAAGTCCAAAACGATCCACTCCTTGACCTTTACGCCATTCATGATCAAACACTTGCCGACCCTATACAAGCCTCGACTATTGACACTTCCCACGATGAGACACTGGCCTCCATGGGACACATAGATGATATTCCTCCAGAACAAGAATCTTCCACTAAGGACATGCTTGCATATGATCAAGTTATAGCTAAAATCATTGGGCTCTATGACACTAAAAATAATGATGGATTCGAAGCACCAAGAGAATTATTTGAACCTGACATGTCACATGATCAGACCAAAGATATCAGTCAGGAATATGTCCAACATGATAATGAAGCTAAGAC
The DNA here is from genome assembly GCA_007258455.2 of Sequoia sempervirens. Taxonomy (NCBI): domain Eukaryota; kingdom Viridiplantae; phylum Streptophyta; class Pinopsida; order Cupressales; family Cupressaceae; genus Sequoia; species Sequoia sempervirens. Next base: position 12,652 of record VDFB02380910.1, on the reverse strand, counting down.
ACGTTATCAACTAGGGTCATCTATATTTGTCAGAGTAGGCTTTCTCGCAGATGAAAATATTACAAGTGATAGTGTCCATAGACATCATGATGGGTTAGCATCTTGCTTTCAAAACAATAAATACCCCATGGCAAATAAAATATGTCAAAGCATGCAATATCAAGGAAAAGGACTAGGCATACACGAGCAAGGCATTCTAGAACCAATACAGCTTCAGGCAAATTACAGACATCAAGGTCTTGGTTATTCCTCAGACAACAAATCAAATGATGTCAGTGGTACCTCCTCGATACTGGGGGCAATCTTGTCAGATACAAATGTCAAAATGGAGTCCATAAGAAATCCTTGTCATAAGATTGTTGCCAACACCCCCTCCACCCACACCATAAACCATCATTCTATCATGAATCAACCTCCCCTTTGGGACCAACAAAAACAAAAGTCTTACAAATCAAAAGATCAAAATCAAATGTCAAAGGCCATTGAATCAAACAAAAGGACAAATGGACAAATGAAATTAAAATGGATCCCAAAGAAAGATGGTTCAAGCAAAGAAAATATGTCAAAAGAAAAATTCAATCACAATGTGGAGCCACAATATAAGAGGACTCCCACATATAACACATGTCCACCTCCTTCAAAATGGTCATCAATCAAGACATATAAAAGTGTTGGTTCCAAACACCATCCCTCCAAAATCCGTCATCCACCATCCCAAGTCTGGAAAATAAAAAGTGATTCGTCCAAACGTCCAAACAACCTTTCCATGTCCACCATCATTTGTCATAATCCCACATCTCGCCTAAAGTCCAAAATTCTATCGCCACAAATACGCCTGCCATCAGTTTTGAACAGCAATCCTTTACCATTAAGTATTCCCAAAGGCACTCTATTAAGTGGCGCGTGATTTTGATAAGGCCAACTCTAGTATCGTAAAGGATCACAACATATCATCATTGTATATTGGGTGTTACTTATCCCGACAAGACAACTCTTCAAAGAAGGCTATTGCATATCATGGCACCAGCTTCTACATCGCACCGTCAAAGGATCGTAATACCGCTGGTTATCTAAAGCACCTTTTAGGGCTACCCGCCAGCAAAAAATCAAAAAATCAAAAATCGCTACCTTGACGAAAACTCGGTAAACAAAGGCCCAGACAACCCAAAAATCGGCACCAAGAAAATAGTAAAAGAAAAATTTCTTTCATCCACGCAGGAAACCTCGCATCGTGCTCGGATAAGTACCATGATGAAAACCTCGGGTAAACAAAGGCTATGTGTAAATAAACGCCTATGTGGATTCCTACACTTGGGGTTAAGTCAGTTCCCATTTCCCATGCCTTCTCATGACATTGAAACTATCTAAGCCCTATCATTTCCGTTCATTTTCCCACCTACCTTAGTCTTGACATAAAACTGGCACACATAAATCATGCTTTGGGAAAACTCTTAACATGTCTATCCTTCAGTCATACACGATTCATGAAACATCATGTCATCGACCATCATAGTCTTATTGTCCCATAACGACATAGTCCTTGTAAATCATATGAAAATTCCTTAGTCTCAGTCTCCGGCCCCACTAAAATCTGCCCCTATCCTTTCACGTCATACCTATCTTGGCTTTGTCAAACGGTCTAAGGATAATCATCATCACATCTAGTCCTAACCAAGTCATTCCAAATGCAATGAGTCTAATCCATATAGGCACATTATCCAAAACTTTACTTGACTGCATTCTTGGCCCAGCTATAGACCACCATACTTTGTCACATATTCATCGTCTCACGCTTGTTTCTGGATGTATCCTTCCCACATCAAACAACACTGCTTACCACCACAATTGTAATATCAAATTTTGACTAGGGGCACAATCATGTTTTGTCCTGGATTCTCAAGTGTAGCATCAGTCATTTGTATTTCATTTGTCACGATCCTCTTAAACGCTAAAATCCAAAAATCATAAAACGGCTAAAGACCAAAATCATAAATGTCCTGCCGACAAAACATCATAAAATGTCCCTAAAAGCACAAAAATCCCATAAAATTTCTTTGGGAAGAAAGACCTAAAATCATAAAAACCAATTTGAAGAAAACACAAAACATCGGTAACCAATGCGTCAAAATCCTAAAAATGGAGTCAAAGTCAATATGTCACGTAATGGGCCCATGTCATTGTCAAACTACTATAATCTCCGAAATGCATGATCGGCAAGGCTGTCATCTGGTCGATGAGCCCCGAAATGCGACACTAGGTCAGTCCTCCATTAGGTTCAAGTGGTATTAATCGCACACAACATGTCAAAATCTGTTAGTCATACGACAGATCATTTCTCCAAACGGGAAAACTCCTAAAACAAAGTATGGGAATTATTCATTCAACATGACAATCTTATCACCATGGTATATTATCGTCATATGATCAACACAAGTCAAACTCAGTCAAAACAAGTCGAACTTAGTCAAAACAAGTCAAATTATCGCAACCAGTCAAACTATCAACTCTTGGTTACCTTTCAGATGCGTCCTTCTAAAGAATAACCTCAGTCATTTATGCCTTAGGATGTGTCCTTCCTAGGCATTGTCCCTATCATTTGACATTTTCGAGGGATCCTTTCTGACACTTAAGGATCATTCCTCTTGGCATCACCGTTCTTTCAGATGTGTCCTTCTGAAGAACAAAACTTTGACATTGGTGTTTTAGGATGTGTCCTTCCTAGACATCGACATTATTCAGGATGTGTCCTTCCTGAATATGGCAACCTTTGGCATTCATCATCTCGACATCATTAAAACTTGACATCCAGACACACTTGGCAAATACTTGGCATTCGTTTTTGGCTTTTTATCATGTTACTAGTTTTTCAGCGAGATCCTGACACCAGGATTTAGAGAAGCAGCAATGTATCATGACATTTGTCTTGTCTTTTGACACTCATGTTACTAGTTTCTCATCGAGATCCCGACAAAAGGATTTAGAAAAGTAGCGACGTGTCATGATAATCGCTTTATCTTATTTCTTTCTGATAGTCATGTTGCTAGTTCCTCAAGGATGTCCTGGCAACAAGATTTAGAGCAACAACGTTTCATGACTTGTCCTTTTTGTCTTTTTCTGCTTGTGGTTGATTATGACAAAGACTCGGGCAATAACGCTCTTGGTATGAGTCATGATCTTCCTTGTCTGTGACTGCTTGTCTTAGGTGATGGTACGGCCTTGCACACCTTGATCTATGTTATATCATGGTGTTTGTTGGCCATCACAACAATCTGCCCAATGATGATTAAGAGCAATAAATATTAAAAGTCCTATGGTAAGGTTTGAAGGATTTGGTCTAGGAACTAACATGCATCTTCTTTAGTCTTGTCATATTCTCTCACTCGTCTCATATAGGTATTGCATCCATATCATCATCCATATCATTTTTACTAACATTTCTTTGTCTCTTCATATTCTAAAGTCTTCATTAATTTCGAGAGCACAATCTACGTTCTTGAACTCGTCTGTCTCTCCTCGAGGGGGTATACTGTAAATCCTCCTCGCTATCCTTTCCCTCATCTTTATTTGCACTGGGCATATCTTCTCACTTATTTTCTTTTGTCACAATGCTGACAGTTTACATTATGACAAAGAGGGGCAAATGTAGACACTCTAAAATGACCTAGTACCGCGAAATTTATTTACCATATCATCCTAGCATAATTATGACATTTAATTATGTCCTTGGTCCACATTTCACTATTGATTAAATAATTCATAATTATTTAATTAATTCATGTCCTTTTATTCTTCATGATTATTAAATAAATAAATTTTATTTATTTATTAAATACGCCATTAATTGTCTAAGTCTTCCCTTAATTAAATAAATCTCTTAATTTATTTAATTCCTTTGTCATTTAATTTTTCTTCGATTATTAAATAAAATGAATACATTTATTTATTTAATAATGCCATCAATCAGCCCTATCTTTAAATAAATTTATTATTTACACGAATAATTCTCACTTCAAATTAAATAATTAAATTTAATTATTTAATTGTCAATTAATATTCTTCTCATTTTAAATTATTTAAAATGTCATGTCAATCTTAACTGTCAGTCCTTTTTGGTAAATAATCTGAAAAAGATTATTTATTATCTCTCAAAATCTATAATTTGAATTATTTTAATTCAAATTAGTAATTAATCTTCCAAAAATCAAGTAATCAGGCAGATTCTTGATTTTCCAAATCTTATCTTCAGTCCAAATCTTATCTCTTTTGATTTTTCGACTTTTGCAAATCGTGCAATCTTATCTTCTTGATTTTTCGAAAATCTTTATTTCTTTAATTAATTTCCTCATTTATTCTCCACCGTCGATCCGATTTTATTTTGACCGTTCGATTAAGGATTTTTCCCTAACCCTAATTAGGGATTCTCAGGTTTAATCTGGATCGTTCATTTTAGGTTCTCATCAATAATTTATCTCGACCGTCCATTTGAAATGGCATTTTCTATAAAATGCCATCTTCTTCTCACTTTTCGAACACACACACATGCTAAAATTTTAGATTTACGCACATATTATAGGCATTTATTAGCTTGCACACTTAAGGCTTTTCATTTTTCAATTATTGTCATTGTTTGATCAAAGTCTTAGACATTGTCATAGGCATAGGCATTTAGACACTTTTATGTAAATCCTTCAAAACTTGTTGTAGGACTTAGACATTTTCATATTGCTCGAACAACGAATCTGAGGGCAACATCATCCAGCAAGTAAGAAGGTGCTATGGAGGTAATCATGGGAATTACGATTTACAGGTATAATTGTTTTGTTTTCAATTTCCTTTGTGCTCTATAGAACTTTGGGTTTTTATCATTTTACTTTAATTGATCTAATCTAATCCTTAGAAATTACCCTCAGTTACAATACACACAGAGACCACGTAGTTCGATTGACTCAACTTATCGACAATGAGATATGAACAGTTAACAGAATGTCAGTTTATTATGATGAACTCCTAAAGGACTAACCTAGGGTGTCTTGGGGGTTGATCAAAGATAATTCTTTCCTACGTTCAAGCTCAGAGACAACGTAGTTCGACTAACTCAACTTATCAACGATGAGATATGAATAGTTAACGGAATGTTAATTTATTATGACGAAATCCTAAAGGACTAACCTAGGGTGTCTTAGGGGTTGATCAAAGATAAGCCTTGCCTACGTTCAAGCTCAGAGACAACATAGTTCGACTATAGGACATTGTTTTTGGATTTTTCGATATTCAACCTTTTTAGGGTTTTTGATGTGTTTTGGGTGTTTTGGATTTTGACTTTACAATTTTTTACTATACAAGATTTGGATGTTTTTGGATTTTAATGAAGTTTTATGAATATTCCATGGATTTTATGAGAATTTCTAATAAACTTAGATATACAAGAACCCTCATATGATTCATAACCTAAGTGCCCCCCTAACATGACACACGAATTACCGATATAGGAAGCTGGACAACCTGACCTTTGGAATATGCCAAGAAGTACCAAGGGGATAATGCATATTCACAATACCAAGCAATTATGAGACACGATGGATGGTGTGGAATAAATAGGGCTTAATGTTAAAATTGAAAGAATTGTGGTGCAAAAGAATGATAGGATAAAGAGTTTCCTCAAAGAATAGATGGAGGCGTTTTATTTGCGATAAGGCTACCGCTTGCCAAGTTTTTCCAAGCAGTACTTCAAAGTTACCAATGAAAGTGGTTTTCTACCTAGAGGACAATTTTTCTTTTAATTTTTTTCTAACTCTTTTCCTTTCTCTCATTTTTTGGATTTTGATCTTTCTTTCTTTTTTTTATTTTCAAATTTTACACCCTTCAAGACTAGACATAAAACTTTTTGAGATGCAAGCTATTAGTTGGCTCCTACAAGGGTTCTCCTTCAATCATTGACAATTGGTATGCTCTTGATCCATAGCTAGCTATGATGACAAAGGGACCCAACCAGTTAGGCTCAAACTTTCTTTTACTATCCTGATCTAGAAGATTCTTCCAATTCTACTTTAGGACATGATCTTCTACCTAGAAAGACCAGCATTTGATCTTTTTATTGTAGCTCCACTTCAGTCAGTTTTGATATACTTGTAGGTGATTAAGGGCATCAAGACGACACTCGTCCAGGAATTCTAGATCATTCAGCTGAGATACTATGTATTCTTCATCAGTGATTATATTTTGTAGTGACACTCGCAGTGATGGGAGCTCAACCTCAATAGGCATAATGGCTTTTGATCCATAGACCAAGGAGAAATGGGTTGCACCTATTGGTGTGTGGATACTGGTTCGATAGGCCCAAAGAGCGAGATTCAACAACAAATGCTAGTCACGGCTAGCTTCATTTACTGTTTTCTTTAGGATTTTCAAAATGGTATTGTTCGTAGCCTCAGCTTGATCATTGCCAGGGATAATATGGGGTAGAGAATCGGTGTTGGATGTTGAATCTTTGACATAGCTCTTTCACATCCTAATTCTTAAAGGGTGTTCTGTTGTCTGAGATAAGGGTTTGAAGAACACCATAATGGTAGATGAGGTAATTCAGGATAAACTTGGAAATTTGTTTCTCCATTATGTAGGTCATAGGAATGGCTTCGACCCACTTGGTGAAGTACTCAATGGCTATTATGATAAAATTTTAGCCATTGGATGAGGTTGGAGTGATTTTTCCAATGAGGTCAATCCCCCACTACGAAAATGGCCAGGGTGTGATCATTGGTTGCAATTCTTGAGCTGGGGCATGGATCATATCTCCATGTTATTGACATTGGACACATTTCTGCACATACTGATGAGCTTCTCTTTCCATGGTTGGTTAGTAGTACCTCGTCCTCGATAGTTTCTTAGCTAATGTCATACCACTAGAATGGGAACCACATATGCCATCATGAACTTATGTTAAAGCAATTAAGGCTTCCTCTTGGTTAAGACATTGTAGTAATGTCCCTTCAATGCTTTGACAATAAAGGGTATCACCTAGGATCATGAATTGGGATGCCTGCTTGACGAAGTTCTTTTTAAGATTAGAGGTGATATCAGATGGGAGGGTTCCTCTACTTAGGTAGATGAATATTCCATGATACCATGGGGATCCAAGACCAACAATGAAACACACGAATTCAAATTCATGGATTTCAAAAGTTGGTATGAGAAGTTTTTCTACCAAGAATTTGCATTGGAGGACATTGTTCAGCATGTCTAACAATGATCCAATTGTTCCATTACATATGCTGATTTGTTGTTCATGCGAGGAATCTACACAAAAGTTATTTCTATGAAAAGGTTCTTGAGACTTTCTACCATCTTTTTGTAAGGAGTGCGCTTATCATCCTTAGTTTGATAGTCATCATTGACTTGATTGATAACCAATTGTGAGTCTCCATAGACTTTCATGTCTTATATCTACCACTGAACCACTATTCTTAGACCTATGATTAGGGCTTTGTACTCAATAATATTGTTAGTACAAGGGAATGATAGCTGGTGTGACTTTGGAATGCAATCACCTTGAGAGGTGATGAAAAGAATACCTACTCCTAATCCATGTTGGTTGAATGATCCATCAAAGTACATCTTCCACTAAGCTATGAGATTGATAAGGAACAATGATTCATCAAGGAACTCAAATTTTAAAGGGTTATCTACATAAATAGGTGCCTCTGGTAGTTGGTATGTGATCACTTGTCCTTTTATTTCCTTGCGTTCCACATATTCTATTTCAAATTCGGTTAGGTTCATTACCCATTTGGCCATTCGCCCAATGAGAGTTGCTTTAAATAACAGGTATTTGAGTGGGTAAATCTTTGCAATGAGCTTGATTTGATGGGATAGCATGTAATGTCTAAACTTTTGTGAAGCAAAAAATTTTGCTAGGCATGCTTTCTCAATGGGTGAATAGTTCATTTCATAGCCCACCAAATTCCTAATGATTTAGTAGATAGTTCTTTCCTTTCCATTTTCATCATGTTGTGCTAGAAGAGCTCCTAGTGCTGCTAATGTTGCTGAGATATACAGGATCAGTGGTTTGTTTGGTATTGGAAGCATGAGCACTAGAGGTGTCAATAGATAGTCTTTGATTTGTTGGAAAGCTATATCACACTTCTCATCCCAGTTGTAAGTTATTCCTTTATGGAGAAGATGCAAAAAGGGGTGGATTTTATCTGATAATTGCGCTATAAACCTCTTGATAGACTGCAATCTTCCTTGTAACCCTCTCATCTGCTTCAGTGTTTGCATTAGTTCCATGTCAAGGATTTTTTTACATTAGTTGGATCAATTTTTATCCCTCTTTGTGAGATGATAAAGCCAAGAAGTTTCCCTAATGTAACCCCGAACACACACTTTTTTGGATTTAGTCGTACCTTGTATTCTTCAAGTTTGTCGAAGATGGGTCCTAAGACTCATATGTACTCACTTCTTTTCTTTGATTTTTTAAAATATCATCCATATAATCTTCAATTGTTTTGTGGATCATGTCATGAAATATGAGGGACATTTCTCTTTGATAGGTTGCTCCTGCATTCTTTAACCTGAATGGCATCACGTTCCAACAATAGGTTCCCTAGGGACAAGTGAATGCAGTTTTGTGTTGATCCTCCTTGGTGATCAAAATTTGATTGTAGCCTGAAAAACCATCCATGAATGACAACATTTCATGCCCTGCCATTAAGTCTACAATAAGGTCGATGTTAGGGAGAAAAAAATCATCCTTCATCAATGCTTTGTTTAAGTCCTTGAAATTAGTGCAGATTTGAATTCCCCCAGTGGGTTTTGAGACCGGTACCAGGTTTGAAACCCACTCAGGATAATCTATTGATCGGATGAATCTGATGTCAAGAAGCTTTTGTAACTCTAGTTTCACCATAAGTGTTATTTGAGGATGCATCTTCCGTAATTTTTTCTTGACTGGCTTGGCTTTAAGATAAACTGCTAAGGAATGCACAACTACTTCGGGATCGAGCCTTGGCATATTAGTGTATGACCATGCAAACTTAGCTCTGCGCTCTTTCAGGGATGTTGCCAGGTTCTTCTATTCAACATCCAACAAAGATTCAGCATAGAAGGTGATCTTAGGTGCTTCTTTTGTTCCCACATTGATTGGAGTGGCCTTTTCTGCTAGCACTGTTGACTTTTTCAAATGCATTGCATTAAGGGGGAGATTGAATCCCTCATCCTTGGGTGCCTCAAAGAGGTTTTCACCATTGGATGTGTCCTTTTTTTTTACTATTTTAGGATCAGAGAGTGCCACAGTGTGGTTTTCACTCAAGGATTTGCATGTTAGTTGCATTTCATCAATTTTTTGACCTGGCGATCTAACTCTCCCCGCCTATGCATGCCCTCTTGCAAGGAGCTCCTAAGGGGCTCAAACTTGCTTTGTGAACTGCCCCATGGTGGTGCTGTCACGAACCTACAAGGAACTCCCCAGGATCGCCTTCATCATTTTCGAATAAATCCAGAATTGGTGGTCCCTGTTGGTCCATGTCAATGAGTTAGGGGTATACTAGGTGTATTTCAATTGGTTGATCACTCAGAGTGAAGGATGTTATGGATATCATGAAGAGGGAGCTATTTTAAATTATGTCAAAATATCGGTATGGGGAATTCATCTGGCTGTATCATCACATGATGGTAAGTAACTGAGGAAATTTTAGCCCTGCTTTAGCAAAAGTTTTACCTTTGCCTTCTAAAGGGTGAATCTTGTTGAAGCAGTTACAACCTAGGCCAAGATTCTTCTTAGGTCACTTCAAGAACCATGGGTTCCAGAACCATTATCATTCTATCCTAGCTTCTTGTTCTTGTTATATCCCCATCCCTTCATTAGCTACAAGCCTTTATTGTCATCTTTCATGGGAAGAGTGGGAACAGGTCGTTCATCTTGATAGAGGAGTTTAGAGATATCGTTCTCATTGACATATTCTTGATTCAAATCCCCCCACTTGGTGAAGGTAGTAGCCGCCATCTTGATTGTTTTGAGCTCTTTGTTGCTAGATGTGGGTTTCCCATGAGATTTAGGAGAAATAGGTAGCTCTCCTAAGACAAAGGTGTTCTTCATTAGCTTATAGTTCCCACAACCATCATCTTGGATCACTGCTTTGATATTAGGTATGTTCTACACAATGAGTGCTTTCATTTTAGAGGTAGATGCAAGGGATGATGGGTCAACAAATGGGGTAGAAGGTGTAGGCCCTTCATCATTTTTGGGTACTTCGGGGATCTTATAGAACTTGGCCTCAAAAATGTTGCAGTAGTAAAAAGGCTTAGGATCTCCATGGATGGTAATCTCTCTACCCTTGAAAGGGAACTTCACACATTGATGATAAGTCGAGGCTATAGATTTTAGGGCATGGATCCATGTTCGACCAAGCAAGATGTTATAGGGAAGATCAAGGTATAATACTTGGCATGTAGTTTCTGCAATGAGGGGACCCACTTGGATCGGTAATGTGATGATGCCTTGTGATACCTATTCTTGATCGTCATATTCCCTAATGGTGGTACTCTTTGTCTTTTCAATAGTATCTTTTGAATAGCCCAAAAAAATTATCAACTAAAGAGTGCAAATGTTCAATCCAGCACCTTCATCTACTAAGACTCTTTTGACCTTATTCTTATGAATGATAACCTCAAGGTGTAAAGCACAGTTATGAGATGGTTGTGATGGTAGGTCTTGCTCGGAGGAAGTGAGAAGGTGATTAGAGATATGGCATACCATAGCTTGAAACTGATATGTATCAATATCCTCAAAAATGGATGACTCAGACAAAGCTTTCACCAATATTTCCCTATGTGTGGGGGATAGCCTCAATAGTTCTAAGATTGATATTTGTGTGGGAGTCTTCTTAAGTTGATCTAGGAGATTGTACTTTCTAGGATTAGATGTTGGAAAAGTAGGTTGGGCCTTCGATTGAGATGGGACTCCTTGGACGGTAATTTTTCCACGTCATGTGGTGACTCTACACTCCATACTAGGCCCTTTGATGGTGAAAATGGTAATGACACTATCATAAGAAGCAACTACATTGGAATAGGTATGTTGCACATTTGTGTAATCCTTAGTTTTTTTGTTGTTCCCTTTGCTATGATCCGGCATAGGGTTCTTGTATATCTTAAGATCTTGATTCCCAACTGGTACCTCAATAGATATGGTGTCATTCTCTATGAGGTCTTGGATAATGTTTTTGAGCCTCATGCAGTTTTCTATTTTGTGTCCTTTAATCTTGTCAGAGTCACAAAGGTCTTTCTCGTTATACCATGATGATTTCTCTTGTGGTTCTTGGTAGTTTTCAAAGTTGATAAGTGTTATCATATTTGACTCTAGAAAATTTCTCATGATGGTTTCTATGGGTTCAGATAACTATGTGTATTTTCATTTAGGATAGTTGTTCTTGTTAGTGGTTCACCCCTTGTTGCATGTCAGTGTTGTTGATTTGATTATTTTGAGGAGATGTTGTTTGTTGCACAGTTGGTTGGATGTTAGCAATGTGATTATTGTTTGGCCTAGTGGCACTTAGGACCACCTTAGCATCATCATTTGTTACATTCTTGTTTTTAGCCCAGACACGAGGCTTATCATTTCAACTAGTTGATGGGCGATGATCTTTGTAAGCTTGAGTATTTGCTTGTGAGATTAGAGATCTCTCGATGTTAAGGGCTCTAGGGACAAGATCATCATAAGATGTGATGCACTACATTTTCAAGTGGAATGATAGATCTAGATCTAGATTTACTATGATGATTCCCACTTGTTGTTCATCAAGGAGAGGCCACTTGCCCTTACTAGCTCTTTGTCTCCATCATTGTAATAAATTAGTGAAAGTTTCTCCTTTATTTTTCCTGAGATTGTATAGTTCTTCTAGACTTACGTCCATGTCAAGGTTGAAGGAGAAGTGATCGATGAATTTATTGGTAATTTCCTTGAAAGTTTTGATGCCAGGAGATAAATGAGAAAACCAATCCATGGCAGGACCTGTTAAACTTTGAGGGAAGAGGTGCATTAAATAAGAATCATTGTAGGCCACCTCCATACACATGATGTTAAATTATTTGACATGGTCCATAAGACTTCCTCTCCCTTTGTATTTGTTGAATTTGCGGATTTCAAAACCAGGAGGGAATGGTACCATTGCTATGTTTTGGTCAAATGGATAAGGACATAGATTATGTGCATAGGGCTTCTTTGTCTTTCCCACATGAAGGTCCTACATTTCTTGTGATAATGCCTTAAATTGTGAAGATAGATCATCTTGTGGGTTTGGTGGAGGAACATATGGTGGGATGACAGATGTGTTTTGATATGATAAGGTGTTGTATGGGGTGTATGGTGGTGTGATATTTTGTGAGGGTGATTGTGGTATTAATGTATATGTTCCTAACATGTTTGTCTTGACAATGTTTTTTTGAGGATTATAGTAGGAACTTGGTGGTTGTTGTTGTTGTTGTTGGGCATACTATTGAGCTAATAAGGCTTGTTGTTGTTGTTGTGCCACTAGGGCTTGTTGTTGGGCCTATTGTTGTTTTTGCGATGCTAACTCTTCTTGATAGGCTTGATGTTGGGCTTGATGTTGTTGTTGTGATGTTAAAGTTGCTTGATGGGCTTGATGTTGTTGTTGGGCTA
>VDFB02380909.1:93501-106460 GCA_007258455.2 Sequoia sempervirens | reverse complement strand
GTTGTGGCTCACTTTTTATTTTTCTGCAGAGTGTAGGGAACTATACAAGGTCTGCAAACTCAGAATTTAGTAGAAAATAACAAGAAACGTAAGAAGTTTTAGTGAGTTTCTTCTCTAAAGACTTCGACAAGCTCCTCCAACAATTTCACCACATATTTATACCTCAAATGACACCTACCAACACCTAAAATTGTGTGTACAACCACCTGACCCTAGGCATTCGATGATTTTACATTTTTTGCATTTTTACAAAATTTTGTTGACAACATTTTATCAAATTTGCAACATTTCTCCTAATAACCACATAATGACTCAAAACCACAAAAAAACATTATAAAAGTGCCTCACATGACCTTATTCAACATTATTATGACTCTATCTACCTATCTAGACTCTTTTCATTAAATTGAGCAATAAGGTGCTCTGCACAAGTTGCAACTCTCTCTAAACAACATTAAGGTCCTCTTCTTTTAACCGTGACAACTTGTTCTTGTGCTTTAATTCCTTTTCTAAGTGGTTAATTATTGTATTTCAATATGGACATTTGAAGGTGAAGAACATTAGGAATATGCAATGCAATATCACAGTACACTTCTAACAAGCAACAAGCAAGAACTTTTGAGTAGATGAAGGTCATGAACATTGAACCAATAGTAGGACAGTCACCACAACATTTAAGTAAACCTATGGTGGAGACTCTCTTTCCATTATCAATTTTATTCCCAATTTCATCCATGAAGAACTTTGTCAACCTGTAGATCCTGCTGTTAGCCATGACTTTGATCCATGATTTCCATTTCTTTCATCAATGAATTCCATATCTTTGATCCATGAAGAACTTCATCAACCTTTGCATCCATGAATTTTATATCTTTGATTGGCTATTTCAAGCTTAACAACCTTCATCAAGAATGAGGAGGATAAGGCTCTATTAAAGCAGGTTTCCAATATTCTTAGCATTTTCAAGAAGGATCAAATTTGTGTCACAAGTTAGGCATAGAAAAAGATTGTAGCCAATAACAAGCACACTTTTTCTTCTATGCCACTCAACAAGCATCACCAAACACCTCAAATTTTTCAAATTTTTTTCCCATGATCTAGTTGCTCTTAGCTAGTTTTATAATCTCCTCATATTCACAGTTGGAATGAATTTCATTCACAAAGGTCGTTGATCTGTTTAGCATGTAAATTGGAATGGCAATACTCCACTTCTTGAACTCTCTTTCCCAAGGGAAAATAATGTTTTTTGGAGCAATAATCAAAGGCCTGCTTATCAGATTTTTGTAAGGGCTTAAGCACGCCTTTAATTATTGCTCCAAAAAACATGCTTTTTCTCTTGGGAAAGAGAGTTCAAGAAGTGGAGTATTGACATTCCAGTTTACTTGCTAAATAGATCAATGACCTTTGTGAATGAAATTCATTCCAACTGTGAATATGAAGAGATTATAAAACTAGCTAAGAGCAACCAGATCATGGGAAAAAAATTGAAAAATTTGAGGCATTTGGTGATGCTTTGTGAGTGGCATAGAAGAAAAAGTGTGCTTGTTATTGGCTACAATATTTTTGTATACCTAACTTGTGAGACAAATATGAGCCTTTGTGAAGAGGCTAAGCATATTGGAAACTTGCTTTTACAGAGCCCTAGCCTCCTCATTCTTGATCAAGGTCATCAAACTCGAAATAGGCGATCAAAGAAATGGAATTCATGCAAAAAAGGTTAATTAAAAACTACACATTATAGTGGGAAGAAATTTTTTCCACAATAACTTCAAAAATCTTTTCACCACATGTTATCTAGTAAGGCCCAATTTTGTCAATTGTTGCTTGGGTAATCAAAAACTGAAAGCTATCCTCAACGCCTGCTCAAGTTATGGCTAAGAATAGGATCTACACGTTGAGGGAATTCTTCATAGATGAAATTGGGAATAAAATTGATAATGGAAAAGAGAGTGTTGATCATAGGTTTACTTAAATGTTGTGGTGACTATCCTACTATTAGTTCAACATTCATGACCTTTATCTACTGAAAATTTCTTGCTCATTCATACCTTGTTAATTGAACTTGTAATATTGCATTGCATATGTTTGATGTTCTTTACCTTGAAATGTTCATATTGAAATACAGTAATAAACAGTAATAAAGTAATTAGAGTAATACAAAATACTTCCAATAAACACTAATCATAGAGTAATACAAAATACTTTACAACACCCTGTGTTTTACAACTGTGAGTGGGTTGTTTTTACAACACCATGTGTTTTATAGTCTTAGTTTTACAAAATAGTAGTCAATCTTGAATTAAATAGTAATAAATAGTAATAAAGAGTGATAAAAAAATATAGTAATAAACACTAATAAATAGAAATACAAAATCTCATTCATTCAATTGTAGTGTGTCAAAAGAGTAATGCAAAATCAAATTCAAAGTTTTAGTTTCCATTTTTCATTTAACAAGTCTTTCAACATCCTAATCAGATTCACTCTTTACATTTTTTGTCTTTACTTTTATGCCCTCATTGGAATGATAGGGGCATCCTATGCCAAGCCACTAAATAACCCTTTCATCATATGATAGAACTGGTGTGGGGTGGTCAAGCAGTGCGTGTAGGGCAAGATACATCTCCCATATGTCCTATTCTATGTGTGGTTGAACAACATGACCATGCAATCGCATTGCTTGGTCAAAAAAATGATCACCCTAATGTTGTATGGCACTGCTAAATGTTTGTTGTAGACACCTCACATCTAAGGATGATTGAAGCAATGAATGTGGGAAGATGCCACCAATGAAGTAGACACCTTGATCAACATCATATCTTTCCAATGCTTTGTCAAGCTAAACGTGATTGACCACATGTCTCCAAACATACTTTGCACACAAAATCTAAACTTGAATACAATTTTTCAGTAGGTCCATGCAGTTTGACAAGAAACTGCATGCAATAGTAGCCTCGAAATATGGGAGTACAGGGTCGGTGGGCTCAGGAAATCTGTTGATCTTGCAAATGGCATCTTCCACCATACGTCAATTGAATTTGAAGGAACGATGCACCTCTTTGTACTGAAGGGACTTCCATTGCCTTCCTCATTGTCGCGGGGAAGTTGTCCAATGTGAATTCTTGAGTTCAACATTTTTGGTTGTGCTATCAAAAAATAAGGGAAAAAAAGTTAGTAACAAATAGCATTGCGATCATCTAGAAAAAATTGATATTTAATTCCAAGTACTGATTCATCGAATACTTCACAACAGAAATAAACATTGCAAAATATTTATGAAAAGAAAAGCTCTTAGTTAGATGAATATTGTTTACAAAACTACATATTGGAAAACATAGGGTGTTACAAAAAACCGCAACCCACTAACTCTTGAAATGTATTCCTTTCTGGACTATGATATTCTTTTGAAACTCATCCATAAACATGAAAACTTCATTACCACATGTTTGTCCCTTTATCATTTGAAAGTATTCAATACATTCAAAACTCTATCCCTTAATAGGTTGGAAAACATAGTGTGGGATGTCAAAATGTATTGAATATTTGTAGGTTGGAAAACACAGTGTGGGATATCAGTGCATTCTTTTATGAATCTCCCACTTGAAATAGGACATGTACATACATGAGTAATAAGAGTAATGATTATCCCTTTCAACAAATCCAAGCCCATACCATTTCCTCCTATGCCATTTGTATTTCCTAGCGCATGAGTTTGCAGCAATTCAGATGCTACAAAGGGGATGTTTTTTAGCAAAGTGCTCTTCCTATTGGCCGAAGTGAATGGCGAGGAGGTGAATGGTATGTGCTATGTACTGACATCCCACACTATGTTTTCCAAGTTCTGCAAATGTTTAGTGTTTTCCAAATTTTCGTCCACCGAAGAGTTGTAATAAATTTTTTAGGTGACTTTCATGAAATTCTCAATGTCTGAAAAACACAAGAGTTTCATTGCAACCATACTGTCTATGTATAATGGAAAGTTGGAAAACATTGTGTGATATACAACATACAACCCACTGTGTTTTCAATAAGGTTAAAATGTGTAAAGTCTATTATTGCCTTCGAACCCTACATACAATGTTGGGTATCGACTCAAAGCTGAGTTCTTTTCATTTTGTTTGGATAAAGTTTTTATTATCTCAAATCTGTAACTTAATCCATGTTGGCATTGTGGTTAGTTATTGTTAAGCTCCATTCATATTATTACAATTGTTGGTTTGCATTGTGTCAAGTGTTAGTTCATGTCATGGTATAGCTTTCTTTATCATTTGGCAACACAAGTTATACTTTCAAATATCTTTATGATATGTTGTTATGTCGGGACAATAGGCATTTTTTCAAGGAAGCATTGATTAAAATTTGTTAAAAACATTTCAGTTTTGTAACTATTACCTCTTAAGGGACATTTAGAGAAGAAAGTTACTTTTCAGTTTGAAAAGATACTTCAGTTCAGTAATCCAAAACATTATATATATATAGATATATATATATCCTTCCTGTATTCTTTTGAAAAGAAGGTGAGTAGAAAATAAGTATTATTCTCAGTTTAGAAATGGCATTTCATTAATTCATATTTGAAAGTTATTTGGATGGCACATTCAGTGCTTTGTACTTAAACTTCAGCATCTAAATCTTGAGTGATGCGAGATCAGAAGATGTTGTAAAAGAAACAAAAGTGATACTCTTTGTATCATTAAAACATTGATTGAAAATGCTCATATATAGCCAACGAATCATTGTAAACAAGTTTTGAGATTAAGCCAGTGAGGCAATTTTTGAGTGGCTTTTTAACCCCAAGAGGGTTTTCCACTCAAGAAAAATAGGGTGTTATAGTCTCATTCATGTTTTATGGTTGTGAAGGTTTTTGAATTTCTTTAATATTACCTATCCCAATCTAACGATTGCATTCAATTCATGAGTATGTTAATCATTGAAATATAAAGAGCATATATTGTTCAAATTCATTAAAGGCATAAATTTATCTAAGACACTGAGTAAAATACTACTTTTGTATTAATGAAATTTGTTAAGTTGGTTTTAAATGACTTTCCTCCTATTATCATATTTTTTTCATTATTTTTGTCTAATTTATTAATTTTATTGATAGTTTAATGAGTAGGTGTTACAATGACAATCCATATTGCAGCAGCTGCAATATCGATTGTCATGGCATTCCATCACCACGAGGCCAGATTTCTTTGAGGCATTTTATGAAACATTTCACTATGCTACCACAATTTTCATTCATGTCTAAGAAAGAAATCTAGCAAATAGTTCATTGCCTTGCTTCTATGGCTAAAAGCCTAAAATAGGTTCTTTTGAACAAGCTACACATGCTTGCAAAAAATCTATCAAAGCATAATAGTAAATATGGATTCTGATGGCTTCAAACACCATGGCTAAATAGTAAATATCCATTATTGAAAAAAATGTATCCAAGCATAATTGAAAATATGGATTTTCATTGCATTCCACCACCATCATCTTTGAATGCCATGACGAGCCATAGACAAACAATAGAAACAGTTCATTGCCTACTTTATGCCTTGTCATGGAATTCCAATCACCATGGTGTTGCAATGCCATGACAATCCTTATTTACTATTATGCTTTCATACTAAACACCAGATGTTTTCCAAAAAGCATATACATACACAATAGGATTTGAAGTTGGAAAACACAGTGTGAGGTGACTATATGTCTGCAAAAACACAGTGTGAACCCATAGATAAGAAATCATACACATAAATAGTTCATTGCCTTGTTTATGGCTTGTCATGGCATTCCAATCATCATGGTGTTGCAATGCCATAACAACTCATATTTACTATCATGCTTTGATAGTAAACACTCGATGTTTTCCAACTATCATATACATGCACAATATGATTGGAAGTTGGAAAACACAATGTGGGGTGAGTTTATGTCTACCAAAACACAGTGGCAACCCATAGATAAGCAATCATACACAAAAATAGTTCATTGCCTTGTCTACGTAAATCAACCTTTATATAGTATTGTCCACCTTATCTTGAAGAGTATGCAATCAGCCAATCAAGTTGACTAAGATCTGTTCATGGCATCTATCATTGTCCTAATGTAATGCAAATCCATCGTAAATTGAAAAAATTACAGTGTACAAAGTAGCAAATTTGACCTCCTAGGACATGAAATAATACCCTTATGATACTAGTCACAAAAAAAATCCATTAACTTTGTGTTATGCCTTAGGTTGGAGATGTCATACATTAAGCCTCCATGATTCTTGTTCAGAACTGCAAGTCGGCTTAGATTGAACCCGCTTGGATAATTCTTCGTTGTATTGAGGGATGTTTGAACAAATCCTATTATCAATGCTTCAAGGACATACATCATACCATGAACCACATGGCTGATCAATTGGATATCAAAGTCGATACGAGAACCTACACATCTGAACACTTCAATTGGTTATTGTTCAATTGGGACTATTTTAGTTTATAGTTTTCTCTTGCTTTAGTTCCATTTGGTATGTGACAGATTTATTGTTCTTTTTGTTTTCATTTTTCCCTTCCTTGGAGGGCTAATAGGTATCCTAATTAGATGGTTGCTATCTAGCTATACTAGTTATGGCTATTATTTGAGAATAGCCATGGTTCTCTATATTTTTATCAACCTTTAACTCAATAGAAAAAGAAAAAATTGTGCTATGCACTTGTTGAAATAGACAATTTTCGCCAATGAAAAATTATGTAACTTTAGAATCAAACATACAGAATTAAAAAAATGTAGTAATATGTATTATGACAATTCTACAACATAAATCCATTAAATTAGTACTACAACAACCCAAACCTGATATCAAGATGACCTTCCATCACACACTTTCGTGACAAGTTATGTCCTCAATCATAACCACAATTATACTCTACATCATTGTTGTAACATCCATATCACAAGAAACTCATTTCTATGCCAAAAGATAAAACAAGGTTATCATATATGACAAAGACAAATGGAAATTATATTTCAGGGATTTCTTATGTCAGGCTGTGGAAACCTACTTTTCCTGGCATGTAAAACAGGGCCATAATTGGGAATCAGTACATGTAGTAGTATAAAATAGTCAATATTTATTCTAGTGTATACCCCCGTGCATGGACATATTGGATATGTGTATTAAGTTGAAGATTAGAAATACCTGTTGATTAACCTAGTTTTAGCTTAGCATGCCTTTAAAATCAAACTCCATATCGATACAACAAAGCAAGTATATTATAAGCTCTTATGTCAGACTTGCATATTTGTATTCCTGATTCACAAATTTCTTTTGGTAGTTCAAACATGAAATATGCAACAAATGATGCGTTGTTTGGAAAAGAGAGGGAAGAAAATTATTTAAATTAGTTTATAAATGCACCTGACACTAGTTCCTGCGATCATTTTGCATACATGGCACAAAGAGGAAATAACAATATCAAGGAAAAACAATGTAAAGTAACCCCATAAAACAATAGATTTATTTTAAAAAACTAATCATTTCATTCTAATGCAAGAAATGAATTGGAATACTGAAGACAATCTTTGAATCTTACCTAGGAGGATATGGGTTGCTTTCCAATCCTCAGCCCATAAAGTTCCAGAGTTATCACATAAATGATAAATCTAATACTAATACTAATCTTGTCATTCTAATGCAAGCAATAAAACAAACAATGAAAATAGTCTCTCAATCTTACCTGATCACTATGGGTTACCTTGTAGTCTACAGCCCCCAAAAAAAGAATAAAAATGCAATAGAACAAAAACATTCAAGTGTACAACAGAGAATACACTTCTAACAATGATTATGGTATGATCCATGGACGCTTACACAACACAATGTGCAGTGGATTCTTGATGTTAGCTTTAATGAAACCATAGACCATATAATATCTACAACACTCTAAAGTAAATGGTAAAATACATATAAGATAATGGATAGTGTGATTGCAAGTTGGAAAACATATGTGAGGTGAGTATATATTTGCCAAAATACAATGGCATGCCCTATATAAGCAATCATACATAGAAACAGTTCACAAGCAATCTCATTCCAATCACCATGGTGTTCGAATGCCATGACACTCCAGATCTACTAATATGCTTTGATAGAAAACACACAATGTTTTCCAATAACCACTTACATGCATAATGATTGGAAGTTGGAAAACACAGTGTGAGGTGAGTATATGTCTCCCAATGGCATGCCATAGATAAGCAATCATACATACAAATAGTTCATTTCCTTGTCTATGGCTTGTCATGTCATCCCAATCACCATGGTGTTGCAACACCATGACAATCCAAATCTACTATTATGCTTCCATAGTAAACACATGATGTTTTAGAACAACCATATACATGCATACTGTGATTGCAAGTTGGAAAACATAGTGTGAGCTGAGTATATGTCTGCCAAAACACAATGGCAAGCCATACATAAGCAATCATACTTATAAACAGTTCATTTCCTTGTCTATGGCTTGTCACCACATTTCTTTAAGGCAATTTTCAAACTGTTCACTACCTTGTCTCTGTTATTGCTTACTAATATGCTTTCATAGACAAGGCAGTGAACTGTTTGAAAAAATGCCTCAAACAAATACAATTTGTAGTTGCAATTATCACTCCAATATGAATAAAATGGAAAACCCTCGTGGGTGTTTATGAAACACTACCTTTCATTACATTCCTAAGGTCTAAATAACAAAAGCTTGTAAAGACATTCATTTTGTTTTCTAAAATTCTAAGATGCAAAACACTAGATTTTACAAAACCCTAAACCCACTTAAAGTTTGAAAACATTTTACAAACAAAAACCCTCGTTACATTTTAAATCCCTTTACAACTAACAATCCAAATCATAACAAACCCCTCAACTCACTTTTTGCAATCTCCCCTTGCTTTGCAACCTTTCACTTGCAACTCGATGGGTGTTTTAATAACAAAAGCTTTGAACAAAAATGCAACTTTAAATCCACATTTCATTACATTCCCACAGTTTTAACAGCAACACATCAAACAATACAAAAACACATAAAACAATACATAAAAACCTTCAACATAGCATATAGTCGGTTAGAAACACCTCACCTCAACTTGCTTGGTCCTCTCCCCTGCCTGCAGTGCGCCCTTGCTCTCCAACGTTTCGATTTCAAATTGCAAAATGAGAATACCCGAAGCACAGCGGGTTTTCCAAGTGAACAGTACCCAACAATTTAAACCGCAGCACTACCTGTCTACACAGCCTTTCCCGCGCTAACAGTTACCTTCTGGCACAAGGAAAAGAAACGGTGGCGTATTACCTCCTCGCTTCTCGTGCCCTTTCCTTCTGTTGTCGTTCCCGTCACTTCTATCATCCGTCTGGCGGGCCCCACACTACGTTGTCTCTTCATGTAATGTATGGTACCATGTATGTCGTTATGTATGTTTTCATGCATTTTTGTATGTACATAGGTGCTTTTTGTCTAGGAGTTAGCCAGCTCCCCATCATGATATGCATGGTTCTATGTATGTTTTTATGTGTTTTTGTATCTACATAGGTGCATTTTGTCTAGGAGTTAGCCGGCTCCCCGTAAATTGTTGTGCCAGCTAGATGCATCATCTACATCAGCTATAGGGTCTTTTATGCTTTTGCTCCCCTCTTATGCTAGCCCTCTAGGTAAATTTCCACATGTCAGTCAGACACATCAACTACTTGATTTTTTTCATGCTTCTACTCTCTGCTAGCCCTCCGTGCAAATTTCCACGTGCCAGTCAAGCGCATCAGCTACTCATTTTTCTTTCATGCTTATGCTCCCCTCTTCTGCTAGCCCTCCACGTCGATAATGTGGGAAGCCATGGATGATTATTTACCTACTAACACCTCTGCAAATGAAGCTTCGTTTGGAAGGAGTTTCTCATGTGTATTCTACTAGGAGGCAATCAAATTGTAAGGAATTTTGCGAACATTTTAGGTCACCAGAATCTATCTAGCTAATTGTAGGAATGCAAACAACTTCTCCATTAGTATTGAGAATCTACATTAATATAAAGAGAATGGAAAGTGTTTTCATCAGAAACTGTTGTTTCTTAGACTATTTCTCGCCTGCAATAGTTAGACAACCAAATCAAAACCAAAATACCAAATCCTGCTTCAAAAGCTACTGTGACAAATGTATGACAATTTAGAAAGAAAATTATACTTTGGTCTTATGTATTATTTTGGCATGTAATGCATAACTTATGGTATATGCTTGTATTTGTAGTTAACATTTTGATCAGGCATTAGGGACCATATTTTATCAAAATCCAAGTGTGTATGTGCATCCTCGAAAATGATCTCTTACCAAATATAACTCTTTGCGATACCGTAAACCAGATTTTGGAGACCACTACTAGCAGTGCTGAAAATGCAGGCAAATTTATGCATCCTCTTGCCACTGAACTGGAGAAAATTGACCATAAGAAGCAAACACGGAGCTCTTGCCCTATTTTTTGACCAAACTGTTCCTAAGATCATTACTAGCAGAAGCATTGAAAACAGGGGACATACGCTAAACATGATTGTTGATCCAATACCTTAAACAATCTAACTTTGCTGCCACCTTGAGAAAGCTTCCTAAGATGGTGAAGATAGCTCTGAAATTGAGAAATAAACATAACTATAGACAACTGGGATGAAAACTACTACTGCTGGAAGGAACATAAACATAGTTACATAACCAAAAGGAAGCTCGGGGATGCAAACCCCACTTCAACCTTTCTCCCATGACTCAAATCATGACTCTTTGCAACATGACTAAGCATCAATCCAACTATCCAGGGCAATTAATCTCCAGAATCCATGTTATCAACAGGGTGATTTCATTGGGCGACAATTTTAAATCATGGTTCCTCCACAAAGCGATCAAGAGTCAGAGAAGTCAAGGCTATGTAAATAGCATAGGTTGTCCCCTCCTGTTTATGCTCCAATGGATCTAGATTTCTGATAATGAATTCCAAAAAGAGCTTCTTTACTTTGTCTTGGGAATGAATCTCTTTGTCAAACTAGGTTATAGAATCTTCAACGGTAAAAGCTTTATCACAATCATAAGGAAAAATTTTAATGATATGTTTCTTGCAATGTTTTGAATGCTCCCCCTTGTTCTTGTCATTGTTAAACAGGTCAACGGAGTTGTCTAGCTGAAGTTCAAAGGTTACGATCTCCAACCAGTCATGAAAGAATCAACACTTTGAAGTAGCTTGAATCATGTCATTGAGGATATCTTCAGTTCCATGCCTTAACTTCGCCATCTAAAGGGCCATGAAGAAGTCAGCCCCATACCAATTGATTCCTTCTCATTAATTGGCAGCATATGCTTTCCTTCTTTCAATCTGAGAAGGCGTTATGCATTAACTTCCTTTCTTTTTGTAAATGATTTGAGCTTTTAAACTATAGATGAGTGGTTGCTGCTGGTAAGTTCTAGAGATGCGTTATACATTGCAAGATTCCCAATTTTAAATTTATGGTTGTGTGAGTATATTTAAATCTTTTGTAGAGCTATAGGGTACATGAAACTGGATACAGGTTTGTGACAGAATAGCTATCTGATTCCTATTAGAATCGTAAGAACCCTGGTGGCTCTCAACCCCGAAAACCCTAACTGTAACTGATGTTTTTGCAAATTTTTGTGTTTTGTACTTTTTTGAGGTTTTTTGACAAATATAAGAAAGCTGCGATTTTGCTAAATAAATTGCTAAAAATTCATAATAAATTCTAATACATGAAAATAGCTTAGATCTTGCTCAGAGAAGATAGGCGCATATCATTATTGAATATTCAGAGCAATTACAATATCAATATATGGCGTTTGAAATAAATATGAATTTATTACATGAAAAACCTGATTCTCCTTGCAGCCGCCAAAAGAATGATGAAGACAGTACGGCTGAGTGAAATGATGAATCTCTGGTCACTGGAAATCGATGCAGAACCTCGGAACACCCAAGGCGCACCCAACTGATTGATAGAAGCTGAGTTCTGATGGTTTCCACTGTCAACTGAGAAAGTACGGCCTGCTGGTACAGAAAAGTACGGCCTGCTGCAGCAGCTTTAAATATAGTACGGCTTCTTGAAAAGTGTGCCAAATCTCAGATAAATATCCTCTAAAAGATTCGCCTCAACTGGTAGATGATTATTCTCTGCTAACTCTGAATAAATAGATAAATGAATCCAATCTGTAACTCCTGAATGAAGTCACCCAGATGCAAGCTTAAACTGGTATTTCACAGTCTCAGTCTGCCTAATTCCTGAAGAGTTTTCGTTCTCCAGAAACGCTTGTCTGCCAGAAACCCTAGGGTTTGCAAACTCCAATGCTCAGAGCAAAAAGACAAAAGTTGAATAGCAATCACATAATGGTTCGATTTTGTCTTGAGTGAATATATATTGCCCTTTGAGAAATTCGACCCAATCTCCTTTTAATAATCATTTTAATAAAATGATTTAATTCACCCTTTTGAATTTAGGAGAAATAATTAATAATTAAATGGCGTCTCATTAAGTGAATAATAATTATTCACTTATCAAATATTAACTCATTATTATAAAGTATAAGAAATACTTTATAATAGGCCAAATTAATTAAATATTTAAATATTTCAATAAAGTGACTTTAATATAAAGTCAAAATATTAAATACTTAATAAATCATTAAATACTCCTTATTTCTCTGTCTGATCATCAAACTGCAGAACTGGGTCGACTCTGAGCTGAATAGTTGAACCAGTACCGCCTAAATAGCAGCCTCATCAATCTAACTTCTCCGTCTGACCTAACTTTCTAAAAATAGAAAGTTCCTGAAAATGCACTCTGGAAGATTCTGCGAAGGCCCAACTTGAAACAACTGCAAAACTGGAGCTACCAAACACTGAGTAACTGCCCCAGATGATCCTCTACACACTCCTGTCAGCCTACGAGGAT
>VDFB02380909.1:0-93481 GCA_007258455.2 Sequoia sempervirens | reverse complement strand
GTCTGTAATTTCTTGAAGCTGTATTGGTTCTAGAATGCCTTACTCATGTATTCCTAGTCCTTTACCTTGATATTGCATGCTTTGAAATATTCTATTTGCAATGGGGTATTTGTTGTTTTGAAAGAAAGATGCTAACCCATCATTAGGTATGTGGATACTGTCACTTGTA
Organism: Sequoia sempervirens; assembly: GCA_007258455.2. Taxonomy (NCBI): domain Eukaryota; kingdom Viridiplantae; phylum Streptophyta; class Pinopsida; order Cupressales; family Cupressaceae; genus Sequoia; species Sequoia sempervirens. The sequence continues at coordinate 93,312 of VDFB02380909.1, read as the reverse complement.
ATATTTTTGTCTGCAAGAAAGTCTGCTCTAATAAAGATAGATGACCCTAATTGGTAAAGTGTCTTAGCTTCATTGTCTTGTTGGACATATTCCTGACTGATATCTGTGGTTTGATCTTGTGACATGTCAAGTTCAGATGATTCTATTGGTGCTTCCAAGGAAATGTCGAAGCCATCAATATGTTTAATGTCATAAAGTCCAATGATTTTAGCTATAACTTGATCATATGCAAGGATGTCCCTAGTGGAAGATTCTTGTTCTGGAGTAATATCATCTATGTGTCCCATGGAGGCAAGTGTCTCATCTTGGATAGTGTCGATAATCAAGAACTGTATAGGGTCGGCAAGTGTTTGATCATGAATGGCATAAAGGTCAAGGAGTGGATCATTTTGGACTTCTTGTTCAATGGTAGGGTCTTGGTCGAAGATGGGGTTGTCATGGATTTGGAATTCTTGGTCAATGGTAGGTGTACTTTGGATGTCATGATTGTCTTGAAGGAATCCTTGAATTGAGTTTAAGATAGGGTCATGGGATGGACTACCTTGTTCTTGACATGAGGGTGACGTTATAATGTCATGCTTTGGGCTTTCATTTTGACATGTATCCTCAAGTTTATTAAATAGGATTTGACTTTGAGTAATGATAGAGCTTTCATGACTAGATGTGGCTTGTGAGGGGATGACTTGAAAAGGATTAATGGATGACATACTAGGATATGATGTGGGGACTTGGACGGGACTAGTATGTGAAGGACTAAGATATGACATGGGTACTTGCATTGGACTAGTATGTGAAGGACAAGGGTATGACGTGGAGACTTGGACTGGATATGACATGGAGTCTTGGACCGGATATGACATGGAGTCTTGGACTGGATTAGGATGTGATGGTATAGGATGTGACATGGGGACTTCGACCGGATATGCCATGGAGTCTTGGATTGGATTAGTGTAAGGTTGACTAAAATATGATGTGGAAACTTGGACTGGATTGATATGGTATGATGTGGGGACTTGACATGAGTTGATAGATGGTTGATAGGGCATGTAGACGTTGACAGGATTGATAGGTGAAGGACTAGCATATGATGTGGAGACTGGGAATGGACTAGTGGACAATTGGTTTCCCTTGTCAAAGTTAGGATAAGGATGATAACTGGACGTGTGTTGTGAATTAATGACAAGATTTGTGTCAAGTGACTGTTGATGGTGAGGGTAGACGGATGGAGGTGGCAAAGTATTTATGTCAAAGCCCTGTGGTAACTTAGCCCCTTCGTCCAAAAGCATGGCTAGATACCTTTGAGGGTCACGTAAGATTGATTTTTTTACAAAGGAGAATATATCAGGATTTTGCACTGCATCTTCTAAGTCTTTGACATATATTCGTCCATTTTGGTCTCTTTGTATGAATGGTTCATAAATTTTTTGTGATGAAGATGGCATGTTCACTGAAGATTGCATGTTCATGTTGTGGAATGGGTTGGAAAAATTCCAATGTTGGCTTGTGTCATAAGTGTTATTGTCGATGTTGGGATTGGAATCTTGTCCAAAGTTTGTCATTTGTCGTTGTTGTTTTGAAGCCTAGTCTCAACCGTAAAAGGATTTTCTCAATGAGGATGATGAGAAATGACAAGTAAATGAGGATGATGACAACCTATGTTTTTCGAATTTTTTGGATAAAGGATGACAATGCAAGACTATGTTTTTGATTTTTGACAATAAGGGATGCAATATGACAATGTTGTCTAAAGAAATGACTAATGCCAAATGAAAATGAAAACTAAGATGTCAAGTTATGTCACTAATTTTTTGTATTTTTGGAATAAAGGATGACAATGCAAGACTATGTTTTTGGATTTTTTTGACAATAAGGGATGCAATATGACAATGTTGTCTAAAGAAAATGACTAATGCCAAAGGACAATGAAGACTAAGATGACAAGTTATGTCACTAATTTTTTTTGTATTTTTGGAATAAAGGATGACAATGCAAGATGATGATGACGTTTTCCTAAGGAAATGATTAATGCAAGATGACAAGGTTGTCAAGGCCAATATGAGGACTAAGATGATGATGTTTGACTAAGGACTTAATGTTATAAATGCCAAGTCTAGGTTCAAAATGATGACTAAGATGAACAATGCAAAGTCTAAGTTCAAAATGGGGACTGAGATTGTTTTTTGATGTTTTGTTGAAAAGTCTGAGTTGTCTAAGGTCGATTGTTTGTGTCCAGATTTGTGCATTTTGTGTATATTGTTTGAGTAATTCAACAAGCACTTGACAAGCACAATGTTTTGAATGTAACCAATCGCACATCAGATAAGTACAATCCTAGGTTAGGCCATGACAATATTCACTAGATTCCACGTGGGTTTCCCCAACCGCATATCTCTAGCATGTGAATTCAGAAGCTTGGCTGCATGGGCTCCCCCTTACAGTGCACTCTCTTCTCAGGCCAACCAAGCTTCCAACCCCCATGAAACTCCCATGGCGAGCTGATCACCTCTACTACAAACTATGAAAGTGTGGATGTCTTCACACCGACCGGTGCTGCACTAGCAAATAGAAGGATTTTGGCTTACTACACAAGAGTTTTTAGTTAGGGACCCCCATTCGAGTGGCCATAGATGGGGCAAAAGATTAATCACTATTAAGGTGGCATTCCAGCCTGAAGAGGTTAAGCTCAATAGGGTTTAAGGGAGTACAACTCTGTCCATATGACACATCTGCACTCGCAACCTTAGGTTTTCCCTTAAGGTTTACATTTATATACCGATCAGGGGTAGCTTGGCTTTAGCCTCATGTGCCGCTTGAGTCGCTACTAGTGATGAAATCCCTGGCTAAAAGCCTCTGTAGAGTTGGTCACTATTTCTCTTACATCTAAGATCGCCTCGAAGTGCGAGGGAGAGGATACCTCGATATACCAAGTCGTAATAATGTAGATATAAATGGATCCGTTTTCTCGATCACTAGGTTTCACTGCTAGGAGAGAATACCAATTACCATTTTAAAAACACAACTGCTAAAGAAAACATGCCTCTTTTATGTGCACCAAAATTAAATGTTTGCTAATCTATGAAAAAACAAGCACAATGTTTGTTTTATTCCGTCTTCGACATTCGAATCTGCAAATAAAAGATTAGTAGTTTCTTTATTAAATGATTTTTGACACACGAATAATAACCGCCACACGTTGCAAATCTTGATTAGTAACAAAAAAAATAAAAAATAAAAATTTATTGACAGCAGTAACTTAAAATAGCAATAACCTGCTCAAAACTTAACAAAATTTTAAGTGGTAGATATCCATGGAAAGCTGAAAATCAAACCTTCAAAATGCATAAAGTATTTCCCACGATTCTGCACAAAAAAAAATGTTATAGACAAAAAGAAACACAGGTTTCAAAAACTAAATTAAAAAAAATAGCGATTAGTAAAATAACTATAACTTTCTCAAATCTTAATGAAATTTAAAACCGTTTACAATTTTGGAAAGCTGAGACCAAGATCTACAAAACCTAGAAAACGTTTTAAACAATTTTATCACCCATTTTTCTGTGCTCAAAGGAAGGTGACGGGATTTTGTATGACTTCTTGGCTGTAACCTGCAAAACAGTTAAAGCAAAAAAAGAAAAACACACAAATATTTCTATAGAATGTCGGGTTCACCAATGTAACTGAGGGTAAAATTCTAAGGATTAGATTAGATCAATCAAATGAATGCAAATCACAAATGACAATAAACCCAAAGTTCTATAGAGCACAAAGGAAATTAAGCAATAAAACGGTTATACCTGTAAATCGCATTTTCCATGATTACCTCCATAGCACCTTCTTGCTTGCTGGATGATATTGTGCCCTCAGATTCGTTGTGCGAGCAATCTGCAAATGTCTAAGACCTACAACAAGCTTTGAAGGATTTATGCAATGTCTAAACGCCTATGACTATGACAATGTCTATGAAAATAATGACTTCTAATGACTATAATGACTATTAAATTAAAAATGAAGTTGTCGGATCCCGAAATTATGAGCAAAATTGTCTTTTATAGAAAAACATACCTTTTGAGTTTTATTGTGATGAGATTAAATTTAAAGACCTAGAATGAGAGGTCCAAATTAAACCTAAGAATCCCTAATTAGGGTTAGGGAAAGTTCATTAATCAAATGGTCAAGATAAAACCTCAGATAATCGGATCGACGGTGGAGAATAAATGAAACAAATTAATTAGTAACAAAGATTTTCGAAAATCAAGATAAAGATTGTCCGATTTGCGAGATTCAAAAAATCAAAGAGATAAGATTTAAACTGAAGATCAGATTTGGAAAATCAAGAATATGCCTGATTACTTGATTTTTAGAAGATTAGTTACCAATTATGGATTTTATGAGAAATAAATAATCTTTTTCAGATTATTTACCAAAATGGACTGACAGCTAAGATTGTGATGACATTTTAAATAATTGATTTATTTAAAATGAGAGGAATATTAAATTAGCAATTAAATAATTAAATTTAATTATTTAATTTAAAAGATAAGATTAACTAATTAAATAAATTAATCAATTTATTTAATTATGATAGTGACATATTAAATAAATAAGTTTTATTTATTTATTAAATGTTTCTCTTTATTTATTTACTTTAATAATCGTGAAAGAAATATATGACAAAAGGGAAGGAAAAGACTTAGACAATTAATGACGATTTAATTAAATAAATAACAATTTAATAACGATTTAATAATCAAGAAAAAATATATGACAAAGGGGAAGGAAAAAACTTCTAAACAATTAATGACGATTTAATAATCATCATGAAAATACAAAGATATGAATTAATTAAACAATTATAAATTATTTAATTAATAGCCTAATGTAGACTAAGGACATAATTAAAATGTCTTAATTATGCTAGGACAAAAATAGTAAAAATGAAATTTGCAGATCTAGATCATTTCTTTTAGGTGCGTCTATGACAAACAATACAAAAAACATAAACAATACATAAAACCTTCAACATAGCATATGGCAGCCGGTTAAAAAACACCCAATTATCGCATATGCATGGTTCTATGTATGTTTTTATGTGTTTTTGTATCTACATAGGTGCATTTTGTCTAGGAGTTAGCCGGCTCCCCGTAAATTGTTGTGCCAGCTAGATGCATCATCTACATCAGCTATAGGGTCTTTTATGCTTTTGCTCCCCTCTTATGCTAGCCCTCTAGGTAAATTTCCACATGTCAGTCAGACACATCAACTACTTGATTTTTTTCATGCTTCTACTCTCTGCTAGCCCTCCGTGCAAATTTCCACGTGCCAGTCAAGCGCATCAGCTACTCATTTTTCTTTCATGCTTATGCTCCCCTCTTCTGCTAGCCCTCCACGTCGATAATGTGGGAAGCCATGGATGATTATTTACCTACTAACACCTCTGCAAATGAAGCTTCGTTTGGAAGGAGTTTCTCATGTGTATTCTACTAGGAGGCAATCAAATTGTAAGGAATTTTGCGAACATTTTAGGTCACCAGAATCTATCTAGCTAATTGTAGGAATGCAAACAACTTCTCCATTAGTATTGAGAATCTACATTAATATAAAGAGAATGGAAAGTGTTTTCATCAGAAACTGTTGTTTCTTAGACTATTTCTCGCCTGCAATAGTTAGACAACCAAATCAAAACCAAAATACCAAATCCTGCTTCAAAAGCTACTGTGACAAATGTATGACAATTTAGAAAGAAAATTATACTTTGGTCTTATGTATTATTTTGGCATGTAATGCATAACTTATGGTATATGCTTGTATTTGTAGTTAACATTTTGATCAGGCATTAGGGACCATATTTTATCAAAATCCAAGTGTGTATGTGCATCCTCGAAAATGATCTCTTACCAAATATAACTCTTTGCGATACCGTAAACCAGATTTTGGAGACCACTACTAGCAATGCAGAAAATGCAGGCAGCTTTATGCATCCTCCTACCACTGAACTGGAGAAAATTGGCCATAAGAAGCAAACACGGAGCTCTTGCCCTATTTTTTGATCAGATTGTTCCTGAGCTCATTACCAGCAGAAGCACTGAAAACAGGGGACGGATGCTAAACATGATTGCTGATCCAATACCTTAAACAATCCGACTTTGCTGGCACCCTGAGAAAGCTTCCTAAGATGGTGAAGATAGCTCTAAAATTGAGAAATAAACATAACTATAGACAACTGAGATGAAAACTACTACTGCTGGAAGGAACAGAAACATAGTTACATAACCAAAAGGATGCTCGGGGACGCAAACCCCACTTCAACCTTTCTCCCAAGACTCAAATCATGACTCTTTGCAACATGACTAAGCATCAATCTAACTATCTAGGGCAATTAATCTCCAGAATTCATGTTATCAAGAGGGTAATTTTCACTGGGTAACAATTTTAAATCATGGTTCCTCCACAAAGCGATCAAGAGTCAAGGAGTCAAGGTTATGCCAATAGCATACGCTGTCCCCTCTTGTTTATGCTCTAACGGATCCAGATTTCTGATAATGAATTCCAAAAATAGCTTCTTTACTTTGTCTTGGGAATGAATCTCTTTGTCAAACTAGGTTATAGAATCTTCAACGGTAAAAGCTTTACCACTATCATAAGGCAAATTTTTAACGATATGTTTCTTGCAATGTTTTGGACGCTCCCTTGTTCTTGTCATTGTTAAACGGGTCAACGGAGTCGTCTAGCTGAAGTTCAAAGGTTACGATCTCCAACCAGTCATGAAAGGTCAGGTCTGTGAATCAGCACTTTGAAGTAGCTTGAATCATGTCATTGAGGACATCTTCAGCTCCATGCCTTAACTTCACCGTCTAAAGGGCCATGAAGAAGTCAGGCCCCATATCAATCGATTCCTTTTCATTAATTGGCAACATATGCTTCCTTCTTTCAATCTGAGCACACGATATGCATTAACTTCCTTTCTTTTCTGTACATGAGTTGGGCTTTAAATATAGATGAGTGGTTGCTGCTGATAAGTTATAGAGATGCGATATACATTGCAAGATTCCCAATTTTAAATTTATGGTTTTGTGAGTATATTTAAATATTTTGTAGAGCTATAGGGTACATGAAATTGGATACAGGTTTGTGACAGAATAGCTATCTGATTCCTATTAGAATCGCTTGATTTTCTATGACATTCTTGTAGCTTGCAGGGAATTCATAAATAATAAATTTTTTGTGGGGGTTCTTTTTTGTGTAGATATGAGAAGGAGACTGAGGATGAACCCGGTTATTCTTTAGGCAAAGGAACCACAAGCATTCATGTCACAGCCCTTGATGGCCTTGTCAATGTAAATTCCCTATTCACATTAGCCGTATTTGTTGGTTTGACCGCAACTTCTCCTAGCGAGGGAGCATTAATGGAAAGTACAAATTGCTACGCAGGTGAAGACATTTCAAGAAACCTTCTGACATTCCAAGTAGAGTCATTCAGTTCATTTCTGTTCTCCAGCTTGGTTGCACAGGGATCGAAGCAAGCCATAGTTCTGATCAATAGCAATAATGTTAAGACGATCGTCAAGGCTCACATCAACAACACCTTTTTAAGAGTTGGGATGCTTTTACCTGCTCTGGGTTCAGTTTGTGGGTTCATTTTTCTGATGCTCGCTTTGATGGATTTTATTCAAATAAAGCTTGGAACCCTTTCCTATGGAAGCGGTCGGTCTATAGGAGCAGTTGTGCCTCTTTCATGTTAGTACCAACAGCCTTGGTTATCTACATTTGCATTGTTTCGCATGCTTTCTTGCATTAGATCGTTTTTATTATTTACAATGAAAAGATTTAAGAATAGGTGGCCATAGTTATCATTAGTTTGTTTATTTTACTTATTTTTTGCCTAAGTAGTCTATTTGCATATTGATTTGGAGGAAGAATAGGGAAGGCTGCTATATTCTGTATTATATACGCCACATACTCTGTTCTTTTCATGTACTATGTTTTCTCTCAGTTGGATTAGAGGCCATCACTGCTTTTAGTATGGTAGACTTCCTCCTGTATTTATTTTGAGTTGTGTTTTAAACATCATTTAAAAAAAGATATCATCTGTAGTCTGTTGTGTTCTCGTAGAATTGTAAAGTTGATGCCTCTATTGTGGAGAGACTGGTTTAATTGCGGGCTGTGAGCCCATTATTTACATATTCATAGAAGGTGATTACTGTAATCATTATGATATATCTTGTATTCGAATATCAGTTAATCCTCGCATGATGTGTGCCTGGCAACCATATAAAAAGTAACCACTTATAATCAATGATCGATCTTGTGTTTTAATCTCTTCTGATCCTGTAGTGATATAATTGCTGCGAATTACAAAAATATCTGATGGCTATTAGTGTACATTTTACTAGTTAACGATTTTTTTGTCATAGAAGGAAAATGTAATAATGGGAACCCATTATATAAGCAGTTGTATTGTAAGTTTTAACACATGTTTTGGCATTATCTTTCTGGTTAGTTGCAATATAATATGACTGGAAATCTATGGAATATGGTTTTCATTTCATTGTTTGCAATATCATGTAAATGAATCTTCACAATACAGTGATTATCTATTGAAATGATACTTTTGAATGGTTTTCCTCAATGCTTTGATTTATCTTCTGTACTTGATCTACAGTGGTTTCCAATGTTTGAAACAGTAGATTTTTAGATGCAGCGATTTTTTGTTCATCCACTTATAATCTCGTACATGTCTCATATAAAACGACATTTGTAATTCTACTGTTGAATTTGTGCCATAAGAAAAGCTGGAGTAGTCTGATTGAGTTTCTATCCATGTAGAAAGAGACCAGTTTTCTTTCCTTTCCCCTGTATTCAGTGGTGGTTAAACATTATTTTTCTTTAAAGGTGAAAAACCCAGTTGACAGTTAGGTATGGGTTTGCGTGCAATGGTTTGCCAATTTCTTTTTAATCCAAGTTCACTATGGCCAGGTACAACTGTACTCTCTCTGTTTTCCTCAATTCTCCTTCTTGGGTATATGTATTAGTTTCTTGACCACTTGTGTTGGTCTCTTGATTTGTATTTCTTTGCTTTTGTTTTTCCCCTTTGTGGAGCCTTTCTAGGTCTCTTTTCCTAGAAATTTATATTGTAAACTGTTGTACTCTTGAGTCCTATTGACCTACTTTTCGTCATTCGTGGACATTGATATAATCTCTTTCTCACTTTATATATAGCCATAGTTTGCTCAAAATAAACAAAATCAAAACAGTTTATATATGTTCAAAATACAATAGCACTCAGCAAGTAGTTTAGACTTCAGTTTTACACTTTAATTTTCTGATTTTTTATTAATTTTTTATTTTTGAGAGGGCAGGGAAACCTGGGTACGACACTACTAATCTAGACTGGAATGTACCCAAGCCAGACATACATTGAGGGGCTGTACTTGTAATGTTCCCAGACTGAATCTCATACCCTGTATGGGTATGTTTTTGGTAGAAGGCATACTTGATAACAGAGGTGAAAAGTGGGCATAGTGTTAAGTTTATGATCCAAAGTGTTAATTTATGGTTGATTAACAATGTTAGTTTAATTATTTATGATTTGTGTTGGGTATTTAATAGTTAGAAATTAAAAGTGTGAAAGCCTTTATAAAAGTCATTGACTAATGCAATCAATATAGAAAACCCAACCATGATATACTTTTTGTGTTCTTTTACATTATTAGTTCCTAGCCCATTGGATGCAATTTCATTTGCTTATCTAATGAAACAACTACTTACTGTTACAGATATGGAGTCAGCTTGCTGCCCGAGGCCCAAGCTACCGTCACCTTCTCTTTCAGGGTGCACAAAAGAAGTGCATAGAATGCCTTCAAAGTCAGATGTGCCAGATTGAAAGAAGAAAATATCAGTGAAAAAACAACACCTGCCAATATGCCACAGCAGTCATCAGAAAGGAATCGCTCAACAAAAACCCCAAAACAATTGGAGGGAACACCAAAGTAAATGAGCACAAAAAACCTTTTGTCACAGGAAAGTGCCCCAATGGTTGGCGAAGAAGTTCAATAGAAGTCTGCTGGTAGTGAGCCAGGTACAGCTTTTATTTTGATTGTGTATTCAAGTTTGGATTCTTATTGATTTATATGTTTACGTTTAACAACTCTTTCTTCCCGAAGTAGGGGATATTTATGCCTTAACAATTTTTGGCTTTGCACTTTCAGTGAAGAAGAAGAAAAGAAGCGAGCTTGGCAACTGCCAGCATGTAAGATGAAATTATACAATTTTTGCAGTTGAGATTTATATATTGATGCATGTAATTTGTTTATTTTCTTTTGTGATCCATGTTATGGAGCAAGTATTTTATTAGGAATTAAAGTTTGTTAGGTTCCTTCTGTACAGCAAATGAGACCCAGTGGAGAGGATCTCAAGATTTTGGGGAAGGTTCTATGATGCTTTATGCTCCAACTGCATATAATCCTTTTTGGCCTGCAACACAGTGGAGTGCAGATGGTTACATGGCTTCTAGTGGAGGCATTGTCCCATTCATGGGTTATGGACCAGGTCCCTGTGACGCATCTTTTGGAGCAATGATGCATCTGATATGTATGCAGCACAGGGATATATGCAAGTTTTCGTTCCTCCTGTTCAAAGGTAAAATGTTTTTTATATCAAGTAGTCTAAAATAATTTTGAAATTTAGCATCTACCTGAATGGAGTGAGGGGATGTTCTATCATCTGATTGCATCTATATTAATTTCAGGGATTATATTGATTATGGTAAGAACACTTACGATGGTGGACGTGTAATGAGTAGAGAGGAGTTTGAAGCTAGAAAAGCTGATCTGAGGAAGAAACGAGAACAGGAGCAACGACACAATAGCAGGTATATTGTTCTTCTAAAAGTCTTGTGTTAAAAATAATGTCAGGATTTTTCCTGCATAAGATCAAAGAGAAAATGTCAAGTTTAAAATATTTATGTAAACTTTGGTTTCTGAATGTCTGCCATAAGATAAAAGGGAGATGCTGTAATGTACTTTTATACCAACTCAAATTATTCTTACTAATCAAATGAAGCCATTTAACCAGTAAAAAGGTTTTGGAACAGTGTGATTTTTCCTTGTAGATCCACGGCTAATTTTCTTATGAAGTGGACTCTTTGATGTAGCTGATGTGACTTCAACATTCAACCTCAGCCCTGCTTCCTTTATTTGTATAAGCTAAAACTCTGTCCTTGCCACTTTCTATTGAACTCTTTGTTGGTATGACTCGACTCTTTGGAAGCCTTGAATTTTGGCTCTGACAAGGAATATTGCCATACTTTCCAAGTAAACTATTGCCAGTTTTCAGAGATCTAGAATGTGTCAAACGTTGGTAGGATGGCATCCTGTTTTGTTGCAATAAGAGTGGAAAAAAAATGAAAACATTATTGAAACTTTTATCTAACAAGGTTTAGGAGTTTATACAACATTGATGAATATATACAACACTCCAAACATTTGTATGCACTGTATACCTTGTTAATAATTAAATTATTCTCCTTTTTCGGTTTGGATTCATACTACTTGTCAGCAATTACTTTAGAATTCTCCTTCTGTTCATCCTGTAATTCTCCATTTGCATGGCCACCAGATTCTACAGCTTTTGCTTCTTTAGCTTCCTTTTTACTTGTAGTCTCTTCAAATTCAAAACATTCTTCCAACATTTCTGCTTTTGTACTTTCTTCTTTATTTGCATCAAAAGCCAAGTTCTCCTTCCCAAGATTGCCTATATTAGAGGACCGCTGAGTGACCCAATTATCAGATGATATGCCATGCTGAAATGTTTCCCTTTCCATTTTGTGACTTTCATAAGATTCTCCAGTTGTCATGCTTGTGGAAAAGCCTTGAGTACTTATAACTGCATGTATAGCTTCTATTTCAGTCATATTTGGACAAAGATTATTGGTTACTTCTTAAAGGAAAAGTTGCTTGCTGCAAAAGCAAAGGATGAACATAAACATAATTTATACTGGATAACCTTGTGCTAATATAATGGATCTGATCCATGGGAAAAAATATGAGAAATAAATACATTTGCATAACCCAACATAAAAACATGGAACAAGACATAAAAACCAGGTTCCACAAGATTAAAATGTATGAGACACGGGAATAGTTGGTTGGGATATTTCCATTGCATTAAACTATCCAAAACATTGAAAATCCAATTCCTGCCATTCAACAAGAATGTAAACATTTTGTCATCAAAGCCTCTTGGATTAGCTACAATTAAGTATTTTAATTTACTGAACATTCATTAAATGAGCTACCAAACTTCATTTGCTAATCCAATCTAGGCAAACAAATGACAGAGCCTCACTGAAATAGGATAATGATAAACTTATTCTCTTTAACGAACATGCCAGAAATGTCTTCTGGTCTTACTAAATACCAACGCTAGTATGGAACCACTTTCTATACCATCCGAGATTCCGAATAGATTGCATTGTATTTATTCTAGTGTAGAATTGTAAAGAAAACAGTTGGAATATAAATTCCAATTTGAAAGTGCAAAGATACACCCAAAAAAGAATTTCCTACCTAGGGTTATTTTAGAGCAAAGACCTAGCTCTTTAATACAAGGACACAGCGCCATGCTGTTGTAAAAATGTCTAACTTGTCTTAGTCATATTCTGCCTCAACATTGCATAATAGCTACTCCATTGACGTATAACTTGGGAAGTAGTTTTGATGGGGATAGAATTGATTTTAGAGTGGAAAAGGTGTAAAACCAAATTTGAAAAAGATGTTATTACCTTTTCCTCTACTATCATATTAGAATTCCAATCCAAGAGATATGATGGCAAATTCAAATTAACTTCGCTTGGCCTTTGATGAAACAAGAAGCAAGAAGAACTGGAACAACTAAATAAACAGACTAAAACAGTTAGAAGCCCAAAGCAGGCAGCTACCAAAAATAAAGCCCTGAAAGAAGGCAAGTGATTGTGGGTCATTGCAAAAAAAGATGTCCAATCATTCAGGACCTTGAAGAGCAACAAAATGAATATAGACAAGAGACAAAATAAAGTAGTGGACTTCAAAACAACAACATTAACTATGGTAGATAAAGTTGATTGGATATGCATCATGAGCCAAGAAGGATCGAGTTTTTTGTCTTTTCATGTTATTATATTTTGTATATGGCACTAGTTAATCTAACCTATCTAGGGTAAAATATTGCCCATGGATCCATTTCCAAATTTCCACATGTTTGAAATAACTCTGCACTTGATATCGTACAACTTTATTCCTAGATAGTGTCCACCTTTGTTAGCAGGCCATCGAAAGTAAACATATTTATACCTATTCCTAGTAAAAAAAAGATGTTGTAGACCACTGAGCCTAGCCTGTAAATATTTCCATGTCAATAATTTAGGAACTGGCAATACAAACAACTTTAAGTGAAGAGTCATTTTGTAATAAATATCATTCAAGTTAATTCTGAGTCAACTAATTTCAAATTTACTTAAATATAGTGTTAAAAGGTAGAATTCATCACTATGGTCGACATGAATGCAGAAAATATGCCTCTTGTGATTTTGCAAAGGAAGAAACTTCAGAATTTAATGTAAACCGTGTAACTACATTCTGAAGATCTTAATCAAAGAGAAACTAGCCAGGCCAAATGATAACTTTAAAACTCAACTAAAGAAGGAAAAAGATGGATGCAGGACCATAACCGACTGTATTATGTGTTTTGTACCACTGTTGTTTTTCTGATAGGTTCAATATCCCCTTATGTGATGATCTTTGACTTAGATGCCATGTCCGAGGGGTATCTCTTCTATCATATTCACCCTAGACTTTATCTGATTCAACATTTAACTTTAACATTGTATGTTTCAAGAATGAAAAAATGGTTCCTAGTGATTCAAATATGGTCCCCATTATGAAAGCCCCAACGGCTTCCCTTTTGAGTCCATCCCATTTGCCTTGTCTTATGTGCTATTACTGCTAATATTGAAAGTTTTACAAATATATAGATGTCAAGCATCAGGCAAAAAATGTTATTTCAAATCCATGATGTTTGTTATTGACCAGCTATTGTATAACAAGCCTGAAGTTAGGTGTTTTTACTACAGATCTCGTGTCCAAGGGATATCTACTCTGTTAAATTGCACCTATGCATTACACTTGGCCTTAACTGGATATGCTGTGCGTGTGGGCCATCAAGGTTGGCTGGGTTTTTGTCTTGTCTTAAGATAGAATTCTTAACTCCTGCAGTATGTAGGTTGCAGACATGTTTTTCAGAATTCTAACATGTTTAAGAATTCAAGATTCCTAACTATCATCATTTGACTGCAACCCTTTTGGCAATCCAAGGTCCATCATTTGTGCATAATCTGTTCTAATCAATTCGAATATACTTTGGATGAAATGTATTAATAATGAAGTCATCATTAAAATAGCTTGACCGGAGTGATTAGTAGTATTAATTTGGTGTTAGTTAAATTTATAATCAAAGTAACAGAACTGGTAGTTATTAATTATGTTTGTTTAAATGGTTGAAGACTTAAGATGGTTTGTGTTTTGATTTGCATCTTGTAGCACCACCGTTGAAGCTAATTGATTTGCCAGGTCTTGATCAACGTGTTGCAGATGAATCTATGGTCTCTTGCATTAGTTCTTTGGTGTTCATTGAATTTTTACTTGTTCAAAATTAGCAGTTAGGAAGCTTTCTCCCATAATTAGTCTTTGAACTCTCAATTTAAATTATTAGATGAGACCATTTGGTGCATTTTGCTTAATCAATGTTTTTGAAATGGTCCTCTTTGATGTAGATAAGTAATGTTGCTGAACACAATGATGCAGTTCTGTTGGTGGTAGTTCCTGCATCACAGGCACCAGAAATTTCTTCATCCCGAGCTTTTAAAATGGCTCTTGAACTTGATCCTGACGGTCTGTAGTACTGTGGTACCACATTTATACTTGTCTAGAATTCAAAAAATTAAAGGTATAACAGATTGTGTGATACATAATCTATTGGCTGTCTATATCCAGATACATCATCCACAGAATAATAGAGATGTTAGGAAGGGAAACTAGCAGGATGCATGATACTTAACCCATTAGCTGTTGTCTATAATGATTAATATTAGAATATAATATCTAGAGAATAATAGAAACGTTGTTTGGTAAAGGAAACCAGCAGATAACCTTATCAAAAGACACTAAATATGAGTAGATAAGTACTAGAAGTAAATATCCACACGATAATAGACATCTGTAGAGGAAGCAAGCACGTGACCTTATCACAAAGCATTTGAAAAGAGTGGAGAAGGTGCTTATGATGAAAGGACATTGCTTAACAAAATGCCCAAACACTGCTACAGTTTAGAGCTGGTCGAGCTCAGGGAACTTGAAGCAACTCATTCAGCTTTAAAAGATTGTAAGGATCCCTGAGTTTGATGATCAGATATTTACTGCCAATAATTTGACTCAAATCCTAGATTGGGCAGCAAAAATCTAAATTGCTATCACTGATTAAGTATGCATGAACCAACAAATCTTGCCTAGGAGCTTTTCAACCTGTATTCTCCCACCCATACATTCGCAAACCCTGATGAATCAAATCTAGCAAAGGAAATATTTGTTGTCAAAAAAAAAAATGAAGTCACTGTCAAGAAAATATGTAATTCTCTTCAAATGCCATCGTCAAAAATGCAATGTAATATCTATTTTGGACTTATTTTCAACCTGGAAAAATCTTGAGGGATATACGGCATGCAACTAGTTCAAATGAATATAGTAGACCATTTTCTATTTCATTCTAATTACCTCAAAAATCTTGGCCAAGTCGTCTGCGTTCAGATTTAGAATAAAGCTTTTGCTTTGCCACTGACAGATAATAAAAACAAAAATTAAAAAGAAATTAAAAACGGTTCCTTGTGAAGGCTGTCATTTTCTTATGGGATACAAAATTGGATGAGCTGGAAAATTAAAGAGTTCGCCAAACTTTCGTAAACTTTGCAGTTAATTTTTGCATCGACTGACAAAAAACAGCAAGATTTAACGGTGGAATTCATGATTATGGAAGCACTTGTTTACTATTTCGGTTAATGGAAAGTTAACAAAGCGGGAACACAGAAATTTTGGAAGCATAAATTCAATCATAGTTAAATTAGAGTACAAAATTCTGTCTAGGACTAGGAATCCACGGACCACAAGGCTATTTCCCTCGGCAACCAGGCAAATAGTGAACGTGAGTTCAAATTGCAGGCTCTAATTCCCGATATGAAGGATTTATTTAATATAAGCATGGATACAAATGGAGGATACGGATACCCACTAATGTTTCCTGTGGCATATTCATTGCCACCATATTTGGGTTCTCTGCTATATTAGTAGTCCTATCTTGCATCGTGTATTTTGACAGTGGATTTGGATTCTTGGGACCTTTGAAGTTTGGAGCTGTGGGAAGTTATAATAGTAGTGAGGGAATTCTGGTTGTTGAAACAGGGCAGATAAAGGAGCTTGGCGGCGTGGGAGATTATAATAGCAGTGAAAAAAATATGGGTGGTGATTCAAGGCAGCAGAAGAAGTTTGGAGGTGTGGGAGATAATACTAGTGGTGAAGGAACTATAGTTGATGAAACAGGGTAGCAGAAGCAGCTTGGAGGTGTTGGAGATAATGACAGTGGTGACGGCGTTATGGTTGATGAAACAGGGCAGCAGAAGCAGCTTGGAGGTGTGAAACATAATAATAGTGGTGAAGGATTGGTGGGCCTAAAAGGGCAGAAGAAGCAGTTATGTGAGTGTGATTTGTCTGTGGGTATGTGGGTGCGGGATGAAGCATATCCAATTTATCAGTCACACAATTGTCCTTTTATGGATTCAGGCTTTCACTGTCATGAAAATGGCAGGCCTGTTACAGATTACTTGAAATGGCGATGGCAACCCTCTGATTGTGATCTTTCAGCGTATGTTTTAGGTTCCCTATGCACTTTTGCATTGAATTTATATTCCAAAGAATTGTGCAATACTAATGAATTAAATTTTCATACAGTCTGAATTTGTAAGACATTTTCTTAGATTCTCCTATGCTTTATTACATTGAATTTATATTCCAAACAATTGTGTAATATTTATATGGATGGTCAAACACATTGTTTTTTATAGTTATGAGTTTGTAATGCATTTTTACATCTAGGATACTTACTGTATTTAGAGAATTGTTTTCTTGCAAATGAGGGCTTGCTTCACTGTTGAGTTTGAATAGTTAACGAATTTTCCAATTCCAGCTGAGCCTTGTCCGACTCTGACATGGTGAGTGGAAGTTCCTTTCGAATTTGGCTGAATAGATACCCTCAATATTTTTTCCATTCAAAGGAAGAATGCCAATTCTTATGAATTGTTAGGTCTTTCGGTTTCAAAATTCGGAAATGCTAACATGTTTTTTGGCAAATAAAATTCCCCTGTTTAGAGGATTCTTCTTAGTTCACTGTTGAGATTGACAGTATTCCAAATCATTTACCGATTTTCAGTTCCAGCTGTGTCCCATCCCCACCCAAACCAAATGTGAGATAATTGGCCTGGGAAAATCCAGTACCAAGGATTTATAATTTGTATTGGGAGGAATAGGGATCCAATCTAAACAACACTTATTAGGATGCCTGAGTTCACAGTTTGGTTGTGGAAAACTTCTTCAGTAAGTGTATGTACAACTAGTATTTCAGAGATTACGTGTATGTACCACTAGTATTTCAGAGATTACACCTCTACTCTGAGCAGGAATCCCCACCACCATCGCTAACGATGAAAACCCAACATGTTTTACCTTCATATAGATTATTGGGATTATTTATATAATAGATTTTATTCAAAAACATTTATTTGGCTTAGCAATAAAATCTATAAATATTTTGACAAATAAAGATATTGTTTTTTAATTAAATTATTTTTAAATTAACATTAATATTAATACTTAAACTTCTAAAATATAAAATTATAATAATATTTATTTTAAATAATAATATTTTGCTTGGGCAAAAGCTAATCTCCCTAGAAAAATGCATGTCTTAGACATGATAACATAATGCACCATCCCCCATACGATGGAAACTTTATGAGGTAAGACAGATAGACAAATGGTGACAAACATTTAGGTGCATGTTGTTTCAAGTGTCTTCGCGTGTCTCATCACAGAAAAATATGGCACATTAGTAGGTTTTAAAATTGTCTATTTCAAAAGCCAAAAAGTCCCAAAATGTCACCATTTTTTACATTCGCATTTTGGAGGTTGTTGGGGAGCTCAGAAGGGAGTTGTAGGCGTTTGGAGCTTGAAACAGAGTGGCCATTCTCCCTATGAAAACATATGTGACAAGTGTGGGCTACTAGCAAGTGGGTATGTATATCTACCAAAAATATATGTCGTTTTACCATTCTGCATAGGGATTGTGAAGAATTGAACGTGTATTCGTTACGAAAAAGAGTATTCATTGAGGACTTTCCAAGGGTTTTCCTTGCAAAAAGGGGTTTTGCATTTGATATGCAGAGTTATTTATGTGCTTTTCTATTGAGTTTTTTTAATTTTGCAATTTTAATGTTTATGTGAGAACTTTTTGATGAAGCAAAATGAAATAATGCACAACCCACTATGGAAATACAACCTACATTTTTTTTATACAATTGAAATAGTTCTAGAATAACATTTAGAGAAACCATAAATGACACATAATATAATTTTGCAACTTGGAAAACACAATGTGGGTTCTGTAATTAAATTATATGTTTTGAAAACCACAAAAAGCCCATAACATTGCTATTTTTGACATTCACATTTTGAAGTTTGTTTGGGAGCTCAAAAGGGAGTTATAGGTGTTTGGAGGTCAAAGAAAAGTGGCCACTCCCCCTACAAAAATGCATGTGATAGGTGTGAGTAGCTAGCTAGCGAGTATGTATATTTACTAGAAATATATGTCATTTTGCCATTATGCCTAGGGACTATGAAAAATTGAACAGGTATTCGTTGCGAAAAGGGGTATGCAGAGGGGTTTCCAAGGGTTTTCTTTGCTAAAAGGGGTTTTCATTTGGTTTCAATGTGTAGAGAGTTTTACAACATTGTGTGGGTTGGATGTTTCATAAAACATCTACTCACAACCCACTATATTTCCAACTTGAAATTATATTGTGCATGTATATTTGGATCATATGAAGAAATTGAAACATAACTTTCAATTTGCCTTATCCTTGCTATCGTTGCATCACATAGATAGGAATTTCATCAAATGGGTGTGAAGAGTTCTTTTCTTCATGGTGATTTTCATGAGGAGATATACATGGACCAATCATAGGGGTTTGTTCAGGATCCTTCACTTGTGTGTCATCTTCAGAAGTCTCTTTATGGGCTCAAAAAGGCCCCTTAGGCTTGGTATACCAAGATGGACTCCTTCCTTTTGAAAGTGGGGTTTACTCAATGTCATTATAATCCCAATATCTACAAATTTGTAGTAGGATGATACTCATACCTTCCTATTTCTCTACATCGATAACTTGTTGATCATCCTTGTCATCAACCATTTGGGCAATGAATATCACCCTTCATGATCAATTTTTGATGTAAAACTTGGGCTTGTTGCACTAATTCTTGGGGATTGAGATCACTCATTCATCCTCAGGTATCTCTCTTATATAGCCTAAGTACAAACTTGACATGCTTTAGAGGTTTCACATGGCTAATTGTAAGCCTACACCAACTCCATTCTTGTTAGGGGTCAAACTTGAGGCTAAGTGTTCATCACCCTTGTTGGATGGCATTTTGTATCGACAACTTGTTGGTAGTCTCATCTATCTAACTCATACGAGGCTCAACATTTTATATGTTGTAGGCATGGTCTCTCGATTCATGCAAGAGCCACATGAGTTGCATTGGAAAGAAGCTAAGAAGATTCTTCACTACATCAAGAGTACTCACAATTATGGGATTCACTTTGTAGTAGCCATGTATTATGACTTGGTAGGACACACAAATTCAAATTGGGTAGGTGATTCTCAAGATTGCATGTCTACTTTAAGGTATTTCTTCTCCCTTGGTTCCGGTCCAGTTTGTTGGTTGAGCAAGAAGTTGTTTGCTATTACTCTTTCATCTACAAAGGTTGAGTATCACAAAGCAGTTAATGCTACTACTGAGGCCATTTTGCTTTAGAACATTCTCACTAATTTTGGCATTCCCTTCTCAAAGCCCACAATCATATTTTGTGACAACCAGTGTGTGATTCAGATATCTCATAATCTAGTCCATCATCAACAGACCAAGCACATCGAGATCCACATGCACTCCATTTGGGAGTTGATTCATTCAAATATCATAATCTTAAGTACTGCCCAACATCATATCAGACTTTAGACATCTTCACCAAACCCTTCATTGAGAGAAAGTTCCTTCATTTATGAGCTTTGTTAGGGTGTTGTTGGTGTCCTCTTTGGGGGACTACTTAGTCCTCATCTTATTCTCTCTCTATTTTGGGGGATTTCTCTCTCTATTTGTGGGGGGGCTTCTTCTTTGGGGGGGGGAATTTTTTATGTATATGGGTACCTAACATGGCCTCATTTTTCGAGAGCCATCATCTTTTACATCCTCCTAAGTTATGTTTATGGTGGGGTGTTAGTGTAGGCTTTTATTTTCCTAGTGAGATATTTATTTTCCCTTAGTTATATGTTTTTCCTACACATTTATTAAGCTTAGGATAATAAAGTGAGTTAATCATTTAATAGCTAAGAGATAAAGTGATGAGTTTTCCTCCGCCTTTAAGGGTGAAGTATTTACTTTTTCATCACCTTATTTCGTGTTGGTAGTTATTGGTGGTCAATTCTCAATTTGTCACCTCCATCCTTTCCTTAGTTCTATATAAACTCACTACCTAGCTTGTATTTTCTATCTTTGAAGCTCTTAATGAAATTCTGTCAACTTCGCATTGCATAACCTGTCGGAGTTCTAGTTTGCATCATTTATGTTTTTCCAGTTTATGTAACTTTTATTTTCTCTTAAAAATTTCTTTGGTTTATTCAATCTATTTCAAATTTCTAACATTCTTATTGTATAATTGTTAAATTCTAAATTCTATGTTTGGCCCTGAAGATTTAAAAGTGCAGTATCTTTATTCTTGTGATAATTCGATTATAATTTAAAACAATAATAATCATTTACATATGAAATTATATATATATATAAGCATTGTTATTGTCACACATAAAAAAAAGAGAATTTAGAGATCTTGCATAAGCTATTCAAAATTGGAGGGAAATATTGAATGCATTAATGAGCATTAATATGGAAGAAATTCACTTCAAAGTGACAAAAAAAATAACAACTAAAATTTATTTCCTCTTGAGAGGGTTGGAATTGAGGAAGGTGGAGTTGAGGGTAGTTGAATATAGGGAAGAATGAGGTTAAGGAGGAGGAGAAAAAAAAGAAAGGAGAAAAGGACAACATATTTACTTGGTAAATTCAAGCATATCATTCATACTTTTGAAGTAATTTAGTATGCATGTTTGAAATAATATGAAGGAAACCCATGGAAATAATCATGGGCACTTTGAAATCTAGATTATTATGTGAAGTATTATGGATTCAAAGGGTTGTTAAATTTTTATAATTTTGGTTTTAGTGATCATAGCCATTACAATACCCATCTTTTCTATTCATATCTTTGAAACCATTAGGTTATTGTGTTATTGTTTTAGTTGTGATATTATAAAGGGTTGATGAGACCACTATTAAAATATTTCATTGTGAAATATGTGAAAATGTAGGTTACTCTATTATTTTTATTTAGTATTATCATAGTGAAGTTGAGGAGACCACTATCAAAACATTTCATTGTGAAATGTGTGAAAATATAGGTTACTTTGTCAATATTATTTGGTGTTATCATAGTGAAATCAAGGAGACCATTGTCAAAACATTCCATTGTGAAATATGTGAAAATATAGTCTACTTTGTTAATGTTATTTTTTGTTATCATAGTAAGTAGATAGGCCACTATCAAAATATGGTAATATGAAATATATGATAACCAATTAGGTTACCCAGTTATTGTTCCTTTGAGATAATATTTGGGTCATTTAGACATTTGTAAGAACATTCCTTAGTGATATTTTTTATAACCATTAGGGTTATCTTGTTAAGACTCTCTATGATAATTCTTGGGTCAAATAGGCCACCGTTATAACATGTCATTATTCATCTCCTGAGGACCAAATAGATAACATGGCATTGTAAATATTTTGTGGGACGAGTAGGCCATTGTTATAACATCTTTAGGTTTAATTTTTAATGTTCTATGATATTATTTTAAGGTTTCTTAGACCTCTGTTAAAACCTATCAGTTGGACTATCATTATGTGGTCATTATATGACAGTTCTTAATGGGTCGATTTGACCACTATTAAGGCATAAAGGAAGCAATGCCCGATAAGCCCATCTACTCTATAACAGGTATACAAATAAAGTTGCAAAGATTGAATGGGTAAATCATAAGGTTTAATATGGGAGAGATGTCTTATTCAACTGTGAACATAAATGAAGTTTGATAAACATGTTTGTAAGAGTGAAAAAATATACCCTATAAAAATAGATGTATTTGGTATAATATAGTTATATTTCAAGAAGATGTAATGATTTATGTCAATCATCTATGTGATTATTGTTGAGAATAGTTCTATGAATTTTATTCTTATCAAGAATAGTTCTATGATTCTAATAATTACTATGTTTAATTATATGAAAATATCAACAGTCAAGTGAAGATAGAATAATCATATAATATTTGTTTCATAAAAATAGTACCTCAATTTTATAAATATTCATAGACATTGTGTGCAACCATGTGTACCAATGTTTATATATTGATATATGGAATATATATGTGTGTGTGTGCGTGCATAAAAATGCATACATATATTCATATACACGTAAGTGTATGAGTGTGAGTTGATGTATGTGAATGAAAAATAATAGGTATGTGTTGAGTTGAACTTGAAAACATGATACTTTCAAATAATATACTAAATATTATATTAAATTGGAAATATGTGTTGACAAGTCCTTGTGTGCAACCCTGTGTACTAGCATATACACACACACACATATACATATATATATGAGGTATGTTTGTGTGTGTGTGTGTAAATATGCATACATATATTCATATACATGTAAGTGTATAAATACGAGTTAATTTTTGTGAATGTAAAATAATAGGTATTTGTCAAGTTGAACTTGAAAACATGAGACTTTCAAAGAATATACTAAATATTCTATTAAATTGGAAATGTGTTGACTTCCTTATGGTTGTATATGAAATAATTATTGTAGATAACCAATTTGAGAAAGATGTGTGTGAACTTATGACATAATTATGTTATGAAATGTGTTTATTTATTTATAAATCTTTGGAAAAAGTAATGTAAAATGACTACTTGCATTGTTGGTTCACTATGACTCAAGCTACAAATTAATCAAATATATCATACATAGTTAGAGGGTATCTAGAGTTGTGTGATGGATAATTTGTATTAGCACACAACACAATTTCTTACATGACATGGTGATCTATGGAGTCTCTTGGATTTGATACTCTCGTGAAGGGTAGGACCACTTCCTTCAGTAAGATATATAGGGGACTGTTGGTCTATGGTTGGAGGAAAAACACTCAGGTGATACTCTCCCTCTTGTAGTTGACATGGAAAAAACTTGATCTATGGGAGACAACACTATTGGTTGATTTATATTATTGTTCATCATGTCCTTATAGCAATGTTGAATATATTTTATTCTTGAAACTATGTATTGAGTTGTGGAAATGCTCAAGTATCATTGTATTATAAAGTACTCAATTATTATCTTATCTTCATTGGTAACAAAGAATTTCTAGTGAAATTAAATGATAGTGAATATGAATATCATTATAGAAATGATTTTAATTATCTTCTATATGGTAATTTAAAGACTACAATCGTGTAAATTCATGAATAGTATTTAAAAAAATTATGATCTTTTTCTACTTGATGAACCAATGAGGTCATTACACATTTTTTTCACTAAGAAAGTGTATACTTTGCTTGATATGGGAACAATTGATGAATAATTGGACTTAATGAGGCCTTGATTTAGTGTTGTGAGGTGTGTAACACATCCACATTAAGTCTTGGTCCCTTGCAAATGGAATAAAATACATTTATTAATGCCTTGCAAGAGTGGTGTAAGGTGTTGTAACACATCATCACACTTTTCTAGGACCATAATGTTATAATTCACCTAAATAACCTTAGAAAGACCTCTTTCAAAGTGTTGTAAAGTCTTGTAACAAAATTTCACACTTTCCTAGGCTTGTCATCAATATTTACACCTTTCTTATGCTTTAAATGGCCCCTTTATGCACTTGTAGGCCTTAATTAAGTGTTTTGTTGAAGAACCTGATAAAAAATATTTAATACATATCAATCTCCGAAATCCACTCAAAATGTCCCAGGTAGACTAAGTTTCCACCTTGGGTGACTTAGTCCCATGTGGCACAAAAATCAAAATTAATTCAAATTTCTTTCGGGTTTTTATTCGTTAAGACCTAAGGTCGACCTATGATGAGGTATTTTCAGGAATTAAGGCATAATTGTGTATAAATATAGGGAAAATTCCCTCTCATTTTACATAATCCATTCACTCCTCTTTCTTTCACCATTCATTCATCATTTATCTTCTCTCTCAAGTCAAGCAAGCTAGGGTTTATTATTTCAAGTCATCAAGATAGCTTCCAAGGACATTCAAGGGAAGATTCTTCATATTTTGTTACAGAAATTCAAGATCAAACATCATGGAAAGGTATTAAATCCATTGTTTCATGCTTCATTACATTCTTTCTTCATTTGGTTTAATTACCTAAAAAGGGGTTTGACCAAGGCAAACCCCTATGCCCTAACAATCAACATTTTCTCCTTTTATCTTTGTGTGTTTACAAATTTAGACACTTTGAGGGTTCAAAGATCATTGAAGATTAGGTTGAAGACTTATTGAAGGCATCTCCTTGTTGACTAAGTCAAAATATCAACAAAAAGCCACTTTCAGGCCAAAAATTAGAGTTTGAGACACCTATCGGATCCAAAGTACAGAAGGGCTTCAATTTCCACTTTCAAATTTTAGAGATTCAAAGTGGGTTAAGTTGCCACTAGTGGCGGCTTAGTCCGAACCTTTTTTTTTGATTTTTTGTAGGTTTGGTTACCCATTTGGCCAAAACGGGCTCTAATGCAATTTTTTGAAATTACCCTAGAAAAAGGTCTAAGCCTCCTAGCCTAGTGTAACTGTCCCAACAAGCTAAAAAATTAGTATTTCCAGAATCTAAGAGTTGCTTCAAGTCTGCAATACATTTCTAGGTGCACACCTTTTATTTCACAGCTTTCTATTTGGTTTCGATTACATTTCTAGGTCATTTTCCATATGTGCGCATACAACACTCTATTTTCCAGCACTTCACACTTCTTAGGATTTGCATCATTAGATCATTTCATTTTTAGATCAGAGTATTAGTGCATCTTAATTAGACATAATACATTTCATTCACATTAACTTTGAGTGTAGACATTGCCCATTTTGGCCCATTTCTTTCTCCTTTCAGGTGAAAATCCTAGAAGTGCAAGAAAGAATTTGGGTTCCAAAATCATTGTCCACATTTTGGTGAACCCGACATGAAATTTTGCATTGGCATCTTAGGTATGCATCATACAACACAACAAACATCAAAATCCATCATTTTTTTTTTTGAAAATTCTCAAAAAAATCCCTACTGGGACTAATTCACCACCTTCAGTTACTTAGTCCCTTTTCAGCCCTGAAACTGCATTTTACATAGTTAAAAACCTTGATTTTAAGCTTTTGTTTGATGCCCGTACCTATCTGTATCACTTGGCTAAGTTTTTGTAACATGCATTTCATCAAATCTAGCTTAAATTAACTCATTTTATGTATTGCTTAATTTCAAATTTGCATTCTCACATTGTTGCATAGCATAATCAATCAATTATCATCTACAAATTGCATCTCATTTCAACCTATTTCATTGCATTTTGAGTTTGCATAGATTATTATTTCAAAATGTTAGTGTATATTCTTTCCAAGTTTGCAAAGAAAAAGCTAGTTAATAAGCATGTTAGTACTTCATTCAATACATGCCCTAGCTATGCAAGTCTCTTAATGCAAGAGAGTGAAAATGCTAACACTAGCCTTCAAATTCTCTCCCATCCTATCTCTCCTATTTGTGTAAATGATGTGATAGAAGGGCATACAAACATAGATAATCATGATAATCATATTTGTCCTTCTCCCAATAACTCTCCTTTTAGTGACGAAGGTATCTTGGTGAAAGAAGAAACAATCGTTGTGACTCATAAGGATCTCGTTTGTCCTATTCATTCCCTTTGGGAAGATATTAGACAACAACAAGAAGAGATTATAGAAACATTTCTTAACATTACCTTACCTAGTCTCCATGACCATGGCCATCAACATTGTCCTTCTCTTAATGTCCCTCTTTGATGCCACCAGGATAGATTGGTGTTAGAAGACATTCCTGAAAACCTTGATCTTCCCTTCCCTAATGCTCCTACCATTTGGGATAATCTATTTGAACACCATAATGGTCCTTCTCTTGATGCCTCCCCCACTTGTGATGAAGCTACTTTGGAAATCTCAACCTTGGATGAGCATATTATAAGCTCTCCTAGTAGGATAGATAATATGGAACAAGAAAATGAGACCTTAGAGAAACATGGCAGTCAAATAGAGTCTTCCACGACTCTCCCCACTATCAATAAACACAAAAATCCAACCATTGATCATTCCCCTATGTGTGTTGAAGTTATTTTGGAAACACCTACGAATCCTTTCATTCTTTACCCACCTAAGCACAATGTTTTGTACCAACCAAGTTACAATGATATTGCTCACCTATATGACAAAGTGTATACAATTACGACCAACCTCAAACCTAAAAGACTTATGAAGCAACTAGAGCAAAGATGTGGTGCTAATGAACAAGGTATCTACAACCCTATATATCCTATCACACACCAAACAACTTATGGTCTTGGTTATTGTCCTTTGATAGAAATTGCCAAGCCTTCACTCAGCATCAACAGTTTCACACAACATTCTTCTATGCCCACTTTAACTGTAAAACATCCTGAATTCATCAACACTAATGGTCTTGAAAATCATCCTTTACACAACATGAAACACACAATGAACCCTTTGCTTAATGCCAATGTCATCTTGCAAAACACTAATGAATTGAATTCATTAGATTTTACATCCTCGTATAAAGGAGAGAATAAAATCTTGCAATCTAAAGGGTCTTGTGTAGGCATGACATCTAATACTAAGCAAGATGTATCTTTGTCACAAACTACATGACCACCTTCTCCCATTGATCAAGAAGGTATCTTGTCAAGACTCCTCCAAGATCACTTGATAGCATATTCCCTGCCCATGCCAAAATGGGAGCTTTGGAATAGTGTGGACATCCATTGAAGCATAAAGGATAGAGGAACTTTTCCAAATATTATAGTTGCAACTACCTTGGTAGACATGCATGCAAAAAGTGGAAGCGTTAACAAGGCACATGAATTGTTCAACATAATACTTGAAAAAAGATGTCGTCTCATGGACTGTAGTGATTGCAGGATATGTGCAAAATGGATTTGTTGAAAAGGCTTAAGAAACTTTCAAGCAAATGCAATTGGCATGTGTAAAGCCAAATTCCACAACCTTCACTAGTATCCTCCCTGCCTGTGCCAAAATGGATTTTTTTTTAAAAGCTTTAGAAACTATCAAGCAAACACAATTGGTAAGCTTGAAACGAAATTGGACAACTTTTTCCATCATTCTTCTCGCCTGTGCCAAAATAGGAGAATTGAAACAGGGCATGGACATCCATCAAAGCATAAAGAATAGAGGAATTTTATTAGATGTTGTAATTGCAATTGCCCTAGTGGACATTATGCAAAATGTGGAAGCATAGAAAAGGCATGTGAACTATTTGAAAAAATATCTCAAAGAGATGTCATCTCATGGAATGCAATGATTTCTAGATATGCACAACATGGATTTTGCAAGGATTCTCTAAAAATATTTGAATTGATGAAGCACATTCTCTTATGCTAAAAATTAAACCAAAAATCTTGAAAACATGACAAGTTTTCCAGAGCATATGAGCTTTAATGAATTATGTAGAGTTTGTTTGAGCCTCCTGCAAGATTTTCAATATGCAAACAGTTTGAAGCAACTGTCTAATAAACAAAAGTTGAACATCTTCCCACATCAACATTCTTTACTGATATGGATCCTCAACTTATTGTTTCCATGCAATGTAACAAAATAAACTCATTGCACAAAAAGTGCATCCTAGATCCTCTCCCCTGTTCTGCGTCTCCTCCATATTCCATATGCATGCAAAAATTGAAACTTAGTCAAGGCACGTGGACAATTTTGTTGTTCCCATGCAGCTGTGGGACTATAGGCAAGACACATGAGCTAATCAACATAATTTAATGTGGACTATTTGCAAAAAAATGTTGAAGTATACTCAAGGAACATTTAGAGATATCCTAAACTATTTTAGAGCTAAATCGTGACACCTACCAATTTTGCATTTAAATTTTCAGTGCCTGCTCTTTGTTTCCATAGTTCACATGCCTTACCTATGCCTCCACGTCTTGTAATATGTAACAATTTAGCAAACAAAAGCTCTCATGGTTTAAATTTTGAATTTCAAATTTCAAACTATCAAACTAAAATAGAGATGATTTTTATTCTCAAAACTTAAAAGCTCCAATTCTCAAATTGAAATAAGAATAGATAAAAAACAAATCAAAATAATAGAAGCACATCCAAGCCTTTAGACTTAAAAAATTAAGTTCGCAATTCATTTCAATCAAACAAGAACACTTAAGGAGAATGCCAAAATTTGACACAAAATATCGAACACCCTATGCTCAAGCTCCAAAATAGGTATCAAAAGATTTGTATCTAATGCATGTGCGACTAGCTAGAAGGGTGCTTTCATTGTGGCCTAACCAAGACACCCAGGGTCTACTAGAAGAATACTTGAGAGGATTCCTCTTTAGACGAGCTCTAACTTCTTTACTAGCACACTCTCTGATCTGCTATCTTTGTTATTGTCATATGCCCATCTCAAATTTATGAACTAGAAAACCAATTCCACATGTAAATGTCATCCCCGTATTTGAAGCTAGAAAATGGACGAAGGGGTTGCTGGAAAAACAATTAATAGGCATGGGTGTCCATCAACTATTAAAAGGACAAAAGGAATTTTCAAATGTGGGGAGAATAAATAAATATGCCAAGAGATAGTTGCACAACAGAGGTGAGGGCAAGATTGACCAAAGGGGGCTCATGCCATTAATGAGCATGGCACCCATGTCCATGGACGGTTGAAATGGGGAAGCCATGTGAAAAAATATGGCTCGGTAACCATTAAAAGCCCAACAACCCCACCTTCTGGAGGAATTTGGGAGATATTTTGGAAAAGACGTGTGAAAGGAGAGGAAGAGCCTGGGGAGACAACATGTAGAGGGGAGACAATGATTGGCAGAGGTACGAAATGTAGGGAAAATTCCTAAAAATCGAACAAAAGGCGAGGGATGCAAAGAATGGCATGAAAGATTGAAGGCTTCCATCATACGCAAAAATGGATAGGAATCGCAAGAGGCACACAGTGCTGAGGAGAATGGGAAGGGAAGATGGGAAAAATCGCGCAGGTAGAAGAAAAGGTAGAAAGAATGCAAAAAAAAATGGAAGGGAAAAAGAAGATAAGAGGGTAGAAAATGAGAATGTGAGGAAAAAGGAACAATGTACACAAAAAGAAAAGTGAAGAAGGGGTCGATGGTGTTTTTCATGGGCAAACACCTGCAGAAAAGGGGAACAGAGAGAAGTCACGTCCAGGTTGGATGAAATCCTTGAAGGAAACGTGGTTACATGGAATGCAAAGAATGCAAGATATGCACAAAAAGGAACCATTGAAAAGGATTTAGAACCTTTCGAGACGATGCAATATAGGCGTGATAAATTTTTTGGAGGAAGAGAGTAGAGGAATGTGTGGAGTTAAGAAATTTGTGGGAGGCAATTGTAAGGAAAGAAAATAGAGATGTCAATGGAGGACTTGCGCAGGAGAGAAAATGATTCCCATGCCCACGTCATAAATGTCTTCCATATCATTCTTATAGCTAAGTACTCCCATCCCATACTATTAGTTTCTAAAATAGTGTTTAATTTTGCACTATTCTTTCTTGTGGCTAAACGAGGGTTTGGGAGATTAAGAATATAAGATTATGTTGTTAAGAAGGGCATTATTGGGATTAATTCTATAAGATTAAATTATTTTATCTTTTGAATGTTTGAACTATCCTATAAATATAAGTTAAAGTTTTCGCATGTTCTTTTCTTAAGTGGTTATATGGAATAAGACTAACACTTATTGTTATCTTAGGTTCCCCATTACTAATGTATAAATGTTGAAAGTGATAAATTTATTATGCATCATTTAAGAACACTAAAACAAGTTTTGAACTTTAAACTCTCGAATATTGACAAACTATCATGTAAAATTGTAAAGTTATACATCATAACACAATCATAACATTGGTATACACTTGATGACCTCACCTTCATCTTTGAAACATCCTTGGAGAATGGGTTGTGGTTGAAGGGTGCCATGTTGTAAACAATACCTTCTAGTGCATTAGAGGTATGCTTAATTAATAGTATTAAAGGCTCCCAAACCTATAGTCTTATGCGTAATGTGTGTTGATTCTAGGAGCTAACCTAATAGAGCCTTACATGGATTTTTCTTGGAATATAGCTTTTGGATGTAGCAATTATGATTACAATAATGTAAATTCATGACATAGTGTCTCGGTCTAGTGATAAATAGGATTGTGCAAACAAAAAAAAATTCTTGTTAAATAATCAATCTAACCCTTTTGTCACAATGATGAACTTATAGGACATTTTGGTAATAAATAAATAAATAATCAGCTAAGAACTTACTATAAGCAATGGTTAATTATTTGAATAACTCTATATGTTCAAATTTAAGAGAAATAAGGTGGCAAAGAGTCCTAGGTCAAATCTTTAGCTGCAAAATAACCTTAAAATATGAACCAAAAATCAGATATAATTAATGTGGGCCTAGAGTCTTGGTTGTATAATAATGTAAGAGTGACTTCATTTAATGGCACTATAACCACACTTACTAAACACACTTTTAATGCTAAAACTCAACACTTTTGTTAATCTATTGATACTATGAGATATGCTTTGTTTGGGTACATGGTGTTTATCAACCTCTTAAAACGTGAGAACCTTGATACTGAAAATATTATGTGAATGAATGAAGGATATTAGATCTATTATGAACCATAATATGGTCACATACTATAGGTGGAAGATAACTATCGTTTAATTTGACTATGTTGTTGAAATGAAGTTCGCAGATAAACCTATGAGATAATGGTATCCAACATCTCTTGTGACCTTCCTGTTGACCATCATAGTCATATTTAGTATAAATAAATTACCCAATCAATGAACTAGACTATTATAAGTTCATATGGTTTGCTCCATTAGGGTAAAGGAAAACTAGAAGATCAAGAACATTATTAGTAATATTATTAATGGGTTATGTGTTTAGGTATTGGTTTAATGGGTATAGTGTTCTCAAGTTAATTAATTAGGATTCAAGCATTGATTATAACTTAAAGCAAACTTCTAAATACCATTGCTTGTCCTTTGAAGGTATCTATTGATCTCTTGATTATAAGAGCCTCAATATTGAACTTATTATATAAGTTTCAAATGGAAATGATTTCCTATGGGTTCGTGTGACCTAGGGTAATTTGGTATTAAGTAATAAGCCTAGTTGGGCTAGGTCAAAGAACTTAAAATATAAGAGAGTCAAGATGTTCAAACAAAGATTATAAATAAATTGGGTGGAGTTTGATTCAAGCCCTCAATATACTTAAGGGGAAGTGAAACCTTGGGTTGTGGGAACCTATGCATAGGTATCCCTGAGAGACTATGTGAAGAGAAATACGCATGACTTTGACTCGTTTGGAAGCAGGAACACAGGTGGTCCTTGGGCGAAGGATGCCCTTGTGACTTCAAGTCTATAGGGGGAGGGTCTAGGGGGGGAATAACTCCCAAATGTCGGGGTTGTTCTAGATTGGTTTGACCTTCTCTCTTTAGTAGGCTTCAATTTGAGGTTGAATGGGTACCGAATGGGTGTGAACAAGTTAAGGGAATCTAGTACTGTGTATTTAATACATAATATGCTTTAATATAGTAAGCAAAGATTGACTACCTTATAATGAGTATTTGAATATATGTATAAGTTTGGAAAAGTCCATCTTGTGTTGGTTCCATGTATCTCTTATGTGTATGTGTAATTCAACTCCATATCAATGTGTTTATGTATAGGCTCGTGTATTTGTAGATTGAGATTGTGAATCATGTTATGCATGACCCGCTCAAGAGTGAACCTCCAGGATATTTGAGCAATGACAGGTAGTCATTGGATCGTGCCAATGACCGATGTCTGGGCTACTATTAGGGATTAGTCAGCATTTTCCTAGTTCACAGAGGTGAAGGTAGCAAGATACCCTCATTATGATACGATCATAGCGGTTGCACAAGTAGGGGCCCATCCATGTGGGTAACGGTAATCTGTGGCTAACCGCATATTGATAGGGTTCACTGGCTGTCACCGGTATGCACAGAAGTGACTGATGCCATGTGTTACCCAGGATTGTGAAGAAGATAGTTGACAATATTAGTAAGGTCACAAGGTGGTATATTTCAGGAGCTACTTCTTCCTGGGTGGACAAACTTGTCGCGAATGGCCTATAGGCGATTGAAGTTGGAATCCACCTTCACTACTTGGGGATTGAAGTTGGAATCCAACTACTTGGGGAAACCCTTGGGATGGTGGACGGACCCGCGGTGTAATATGGGATGCACTGAATCCCCTCCCAGTTGTCAGACCATATACTTAGCCTTGTGGGGTTGAGGACGAACCCGTGGTGTAGTATAAGATGCACTAAATCCTCTTCGCATTTGTCCAATGGTGTAGAAGATTGGAAGAAAGGATAGGACCCACAATGTAATGTGCAATGCACCAATATTCTTCTATCTGGAATGCATTATGGACATGTGTTAGCCATTGTAATGTGTAAGCTTGTCTCTGTGTATGTGATGTATGTTGGATCTCATCACTATGTATTGTGGTGTATGCTAGATCTTGTCACTGTGTATGTGATGTATGTTGGAGCTTGTCACTATGTATTGTGACGTATGTTAGAGCTTGCCTCTATGTATGTGATATATGTTGGAGCTCATCACTATGTACTTGTGATGTATGCTAGAGCTTGTCACTGTGTATGTGATGTATGATGGAGTTTGTCTTTGTGTATTTGCAATATATGCGTTGTCAAACAGATTGCACTCGAATGCTTGAATGATTAAATTTAGTAATTTGTTGAAACATTGGATCAAACTTAGGTTGTGGATGACCTATAATGAGATTGAACCTCTGGATTCTAGGTCGGCTTCCTATATGATTCTTAAATTAATAACTGGTAACTTGCTAGAAAAGGGATAGAGATGTATGACGAATACATGTAAAACTATAAACTAGTGGTGATGCACCTAATTGACAAATATTTGCAATTATGATTCACAATAAACTTCTCAGTACTTCAATTTGCGCAACATGATTCGATAATCTAATCACTTGAATGCTTTAAACAGAGGCTTTGATTTAATGTAATCCTGAGAGAAAACATGGTTTTTACAACTAAACTGATTAATCAATACATGCACAGTGTATAACCGGTGAATTCAAATTAAAATACATACAAATACTTATGAAGGAGAGAAAAATTAAAGGTTTCCAAACTAAAAACACAATAATCCTTCAATAAAATCCTACACAATAACGATGCCTGAAATCTTGAAGGCAAAACTTTGAAAATGCTGGAAAATAAAGGAATCTTCTGCGAAATAACACAATTTGAACCTGTAAAGTTGTTGTATTAATCTGAATATAAAAGCTGAGTTACATGATAATTCACTTTGCAGAGTGCAAAGGCTGAAAAACAAGAACTAGAGGAAAATGAATAATTTTCCTCAATATATACAAGAGGCATACATAAGTAGCCAATAATAGAAGTGGAAAAGAGAACTGAAGTAAAATGATAACTCCAAGGCTAAAATCCGAGCATAACTATAAACCCTAATAAAAATAGCTCCAAAAAGAAGTAAACTGCACTCTCTGCTTTGAAAACTCCACCTCTCCATGCGCATGATAAAAAAACTGTGAACTGAAGCGAAACTGAAGAAGGAGGCCTATCTGCATGATCTGATCAATTAAAACTAAACTCCACTTGTGCATGATCGAAAAAAAATTTAGTATTTTCGACATTTCTTTCCATATGCATATTCTAAAAATAACAGAACTTCGCATCTCCAACTGGAAGCTATAGTCATAAGGTTATCTTCACTTAACATTTATGTTTGCACTTTGAGATAGTTAAATAAATTAAATGATTTATATTTTATCATTTAATTTTTCAACTTTACAATATGGAATGCAAGGCATAAATATTAAGATTTATATCCAATGGAATTTTGACCTTATAAAACATGAGCCCATGCATAATTTTGAAATCCGCCACCACACTAGCATATTTTTTCAAAGTCTAAATCATGACCACCCTTGAGGATTGTATCATTAAGCTGACCACATGATTAAGCTTTTTGACTTAAAAAGTCTTGGACCACAGAAGGTAATAAAATAAAATGATTAACTTAAAAAATCATTTGCAAAAGCATCCTATGTCGAATTTAAGGTAGACAAAAATAGTCAAACCCTAATCAAAACTCTAATTTGCACTTTGACTACTTCAAAGAAGCTTCATGAAGAATCTCTCTCAACTGGCCGCTAACCTGGTTAGGGTTTGGAGAGCTCGAACCTCTGTAACTCAGCTTCAAATGTCGAAAATCCTTAGGAAAACATTGGTGAGCCTCATCCTTTTGTTGTATAGGCAAAAAATGATGGTATTTTTTATTTATCTGAAGCATATTCAAGTTATGACTGCGGCCTCAACTCCATTCTAATGCATCTTTGTTTGTTCATTTTGACTGTTGATATTCCCTATCTCCTTTGGCACCGCCATGAGTGACCTCGACCTTTACTTCAAAAACTTTGTCAACTGAGCTTGGCCGCGGCATGGGTTCTTGTATGGGCACATAAGGCAAGTTCATTCTTCAGTCTCATATTTTCTTCTTACTGGGTAATTGTATCATGAAGAAAATCTAAGCACCTTTACATTCTTCGTGCTTTGTTGTTCTTGGTCGCCATTAGTGGTTGACTTGAAGCTCGTTGCTTTGGGTTTCTTCTACAATTTTCTGATATACTTGTTTCCTTCATGGTCGCGGCCAGGTTTGTAGATCATCTTGCCTTTATAATATAAATGAGATTTCATGGAAGAGTGGAAGCGAAATAAGAACTATCTATGTCAATTGTCATTTTTCCTTGTCACTTTATCTCTATTTTTTTATGCTTTGTTGACATTGTATTATCATCTACAACACTGTACATTATGCTCGATTTGAGCCTGACCCACAACAAACAATGATGGGAACCTAGTTTTTAGTCCATTGTTCCTTGAAAATATGAAACCCTTTTGCATATCATGGTTGTGACTGTATTTTCGCTGGATATTTCCTTTAATAACTACTTAGAGGCTTCCCTGTGCAGGAAAATGTATCATCATTTTGATTTTTTCTGTTGATATACATTTTGTGGTCGACATCTAAGGATTGGCATAATTTGTAATCTTGATTTTTTGCACATTTCTGCTAATAAGCTCGAACGGAGCTTACAACTATTAGACATTATTCCTTTCTCATACTGTATGTGTCTCACAGGATTCTACGATGTCTTCTTTTAAGACTGTTATATGCTTTTGAAGTTATGAACACTCGAATGCATGAATTCTCTTTTTCTCTTCAATGTAAAGAGGCTCTATACTTCATTTAGATGTAACGTGAAAATTATGTAAAGCAGAGCTAAATAGAATATTAATGAAATTGATGAGTTCTTCACACTATTTTTCTGAATCTCTTTGAAATAAGGCTTCTTGTATGATTATATCATTTGGTTTCAGCAGCTCTCTTAATGATTGTTATCAATATTAATGAACTCGCGTATGTAACTTGAAAGTGTGTCCTCCTTGATATGTCGAGCTCAACCCTTGTGGGAGCCCGTTTTACTCCACATATCTGATAAGATGATCACAAACGTAATAAACCTGTTCTGCACAGTGAACAAACGTGTTAGCAAAATAAAAGAAGCTGAAAGCTTTCCTCTTGAGTTTTATGCCTTTGAAATCTGAAATCATCTGATGGATGCTTGATCAAATGTATATTATATTTCTATTGGTAGCATAGGCATATGATAGGATTTGATTCGCATTCCTCTAACCACACTTCTATCAACCTTGCAGGTGCATCGGAGCTTGGAGCTGGAGCTGGAGCTAGAGCCACAACTGAAGACCTCAACTTGTCAATGATTTGTCATTTCAGGCACTGACGAATCACTTTCTACCCTATGCCTTCTTTATTCTCAGTTGTATAGTCTACTTTACTTCATGCACCCCTTATTTGATTATGAAAATCAAATTGAGTTAATCCCACGACTTGTGTGGGATTCTAGTTGGTACATTATGAATAAAACAACAAAAATTATGCAAACTTATGATATCATTTTGAGATGTTTTTTGCATAATATTACTGGAATTTACATTGTAACAAAACATTGCACAATAATGAGTACTTAGCAAAAACTTTTGAACAACTTGTGTACCTTTTGATTTGAATTTGCAATTCAGCTCTACCTATTTGAGCCGCTAGTGAAAAATAGGTAACAATATGTTGGAGCCAATCATTAATGTAATTAAGCTTTGAATGAGACAATAAGTATTGTACATGTGATGTACATATGAGCTAATCCCGTTGTACTCCTGATTTGTGTATGATCTAGCCACAGTTGCACTCATGACCTGTGCATGATCCAGTCACTGTTGCACTTGTGGTCTGTGTATGATCCAGTCACTGTTGTATTTGTACTGTGTATGAGCTAATCAGCTTGTGTATATGGGGGTATGCTCATGATAGACATTGTGAATAATCTTTGAGATTATGGTATGAATGACCTCTTGTGAATATTGTGAATGTTTATACACTAATGTTTGGTATGGACCCAACACTTGATGGTGAAGTTATTAACATTATACTATATTGGCTAAGTTGATAGCTTCCTTATACTTAATTACTAGTTATGGGTTAAAGGTGAGATCATAGATCTCATGCAAGAGGATAGATTGAACTCCCTCTATCATTGTGGGGTGAACTACGAAGCCTCTGATTTCCCACAAGGGGATATGTAGGCAAGGTCATCACGAACCCTCGATGCCTAGGTCATAGGTCTAGGAATGGCCCTAGTGGTATGATTTTAACACCTTTGAGTGTAAGAATATAAGTGTGACGTTGATTGTTGTTACCGTGGTCAATGTTGAATGTTGTGTTATTGAAATTAACACTTCTAATCTATATGGAAAATGTTTGGTTCATTAAGTTGGTGGTTGTTGCTAATTAAAAAAAAATTGTTTTGTCTGAGATGGGGATTTTACAGTAAAGTTAGGAAACATATGCCTCACTTTGTATGGCTCTTTGTTACAGTTCTTATCAACATAGTTAACAAAATTATCGAGTACTTACTAAACTCACAATTCAAAGGAGAAAATGAGAAAACTAAGAATTTACTTGTGCATGATGATGACCCATCAACATAGGAAAAGGCTAGCGGAAACCAAAAAATAAAAAAATAATGTAATATTCACTTAACATACACAAAAAGAACTATTTTTGTTATATCATGTCCAATATATTGTATAGTACTATAGATATTAAAATAAACATAGTACATAGAATAGCCGAATATAAAAAATATCTTTTTAAAAATGGTATTTTACTTGTAACTAAAAAGAGCCTTGCAACACAATTTAGTATTTCAAGGATAGCCTAGTATTTTTATCCCAACCCTCATTAGGGTGTAATTTGAAGGTACACATAAATTATGATATTGCTATCAGGATTCAACCGTGTAGTTTCGGGTCAAACTCATTGACCCATGTTTCATGAGTAGTGATTCACAAGAACCCATCTCTCATGATAACGAATGGTCCACTTATCACTCATTGCATCTAGGTGATGCTCACAGAGGTGAAGCATTGGTCCGTCCCGGGAGGTCACCCATCCCGGTACTGCTTTAGCTCAAGCGCGCCTAACCAGGGAGTTTTCTCCAAGGTTAAACCCGCTTGGGTTGGTACACATAAAGGCAACCTAGTACTTTCCCCTCTTCTTGTTGCCATCTACTGTGGTGAATGGTGCATGGATTTTCATGGAAGGAGCACAACCTCTCCATCCCTTCTGAACATGAGTATATTCACTTTTTTTTTTGTTTCTCCTCGGTGTTATGCTTTGTTGAAATGAAGTTTAATGGACAAAGATAAGTAAAAATTTTTAAAAATACAAAGGGTTATAAAGCCCAGAATATTGTTAGCAAACAAAGCATAAAATATGCAAACAATACTTAGAGTGCAATGTATTAGATAAAAATAATATAATATTTATATATTATTCATTATATTTATATTTGTATTATAAATTATATTATATAATGTAATGCAATAGTATGTGTTTTCTATTTTATATAGTATAATATATAATATAATTTTTATACTATAATACTTATTAAATATTTAAATTGTATTAAACTTATTAATTTATGTACTCAATCTTATTTAAATTATATTAGATATTTATATTTATATTATATATTATGTATATCTTAATTTCCTAAATATTAGAGTTGATGATATATAGCTTAATCAACATGGATTTAAAAACAATACTATGTTCAAATATTTTATCATAGTTTCATTTTTTAAATTTAGTTTTTTTTTCATAATCATTTTTTTAAAACACAATGATCCCACATAATACAAATATTTGTTTACTATCTTAAGTAGAATAATTACTGTCTTCAATGTTGATTTATGCTTACAAAAAAAACCCTTCAAATAATATGTATTTATTATTATTTATCTTTATCTTACTCTTTCTATATCTTCGTCTCTCATTTTCCCTCTCTATATATTTGTCTCTTCCATCTCTATTTATCCCTCTCTCCTCTCTCTTTATCTCTCCCTCTCCATGCATAGTTGATTTGAATCTATCACTTATTCATTGATATGGTTGTTGCACAAACAACATCATTTGCTAAATGACCTACCAATTGACCTCATTTATTGCACAAATTTAAACAAAAAACTAAACCAAAATTCATCCTAATTGACCTTCCAAAACTCTTTGGCGTACCCATTGCACACTAAGGTGCCATTGCTAGTTTATTATTAAATTAAACTATTAATTAATGTAAAATACATTTTATTTCTCTCATATAAAACAAAAATCCTGTTTCTACAGATATTTAAACTCTTCCATTGAAATCTTCTATCACCTCACTCTTTATAATCTATAACCACCATGAAAGTTCACATAGATACTTATATAGCCCAAGTTTTGTTAAAAAAATATAGAAAATATGTAGTTCTCCTCAAATGCCATTGTCATAAATGCAATGTAATATCTATTTCGAACTTCAACCTGGAAAAAGTGAGGGATATACGGCATGCAACTAGTTCAAACGAATATAGTAAACCATTTTCTATTTTATTCTAATTACCTCATAAATCTTTGCCGAGTTGTCTGGATTCAGATTTAGAATAAGGCTTTTGCTTTGCCACTGACAGATAATAAAAACAAAAATGAAAAAGAAATTAAAAACGGTTCCTTGTGAAGGCAGTCATTTTCATATGGGATACGAAATTGGATGAGCTGGAAAATTAAAGAGCTTGCCAAACTTTCGTAAACTTTGCAGTTAATTTTTGCATTAACTGACAAAAACCAGCAAGATTTAACGGCGGGATTCATGATTATGGAAGCACTTATTTACTATTTCGGTTCATGGAAAGTTAACAAAGCAGGAACACAGAAATTTTGAAAGCATAAGTACAAAATTCTGTCCAGGACTAGGAATCCACGGACTACAAGGCTATTTCCCTCGGCAACCAGGCAAATAGGGAACGTGGGTTCAAATTGCAGGCTCTAATTCCCAATATGAAGGATTTATTTAATATCTGCATGGATGCAAATGGAGGATACGGATACCCACTAAGGTTGCCTGCGGCATACGCAGTGAGTATCCATCGTTATATCTGCAGTGCCACCATAATTGGGCTCTCTGCTATTTTAGTAGTACTATCTTGCATCGTGTACTTTGACAGTGGATTTGGATTCTTGGGACCTTTGAAGCTTGGAGCTCTGGGAAGTTATAATAGTAGTGAGGAAATTGTGGTAGTTGAAACAGGGCAGATAAAGGAGCTTGGCGGTGTGGGAGATTATAATAGCAGTGAAAGAAATATGGCTGATGATTCAAAGCAGCAGAAAAAGTTTGGAGGTGTGGGAGATAAGAATAGTGGTGAAGGAACTATGGTTGATGAAACAGGGCAGCAGAAGCAGCTTGGAGGTGTGAGGGATAATAATGGTGGTGAAGGATTGGTGGGCGTAAAAGGGCAGAAGAAGCAGTTAGGTGAGTGTGATTTGTCTGTGGGTATGTGGGTGCGGGATGAAGCATATCCAATTTATCAGTCACACAATTGTCCTTTTATGGATTCAGGCTTTCGCTGTCAGGAAAATGGCAGGCCTGATACAGATTACTTGAAATGGCGATGGCAGCCCTCTGATTGTGATCTTCCACGGTATGTTTAGGTTCCCTATGCACTTTTGCATTGAATTTATATTCCAAATAATTGTACAATACTAATAAATTGATTTTTCATAAAATCTGGATTTGTAATTTGTAATTTGTAAGACATTTTCGTAGATTCTCCTATGCTCTGTTACATTGAATTTATATTCCAAACAAATGTGCAATATGCATATGGATGGTCAAACACGTTGCTTTTTATAGTTCTGAATTTGTAATGCATTTTGACATTAGGATACTTACTGTATTTCGAGAATTGTTTCTTGCAAATGAGAGCTTGCTTCACTCTTTGAGTTTGACAGAGTTTGAATAGTTTACGAATTTTCCAATTCCAGCTGAGATTGACAGTATTCCAAATCATTTACCGATTTTCAGTTCCAGCTATGTATGTCCCATCCCCACCCAAACCAAATGTGACAGACAATTGGCCTCTGAAAATCCAGTACCAAGGATTTATAATTTGTATTTGTGAAGAACAGGGATCCAATCTAGACAATAGTTATTAGGATGCCCGAGTTCACAGCTTAGTTGTGGAAAACTTCTTCAGTAAGTGTATGTACCACTAGTATTTCAGAGATTACACCTCTACTGTGAGGAGGAATTCCCACCACTATCGCTAATGGTGAAAACCCAACATTCTTTACCTTGTATATCCCTGTAACAAGGTTTGCCTTAACCATGGACTAAACAGATTGATGTCAGGAATGGCACACTATTTCCTTAATGATCTGCTCAGAGCAATAGTACCCCTGGCATATTAAAACAAATAATTTCATGTGCATATAAAATGGAGTCCCAACATGGGAGATGCTTTTGGTCAAGATCTGTTTGTATGATATAATATCACCATCCAACAACCGCGTTTGGAACAGCCAGTGCAAATTGTCAATGCTATGTGTTCAAGAGATTGTGATTAATATTCTATTATGTTACTTACTCCTGAGTCCCTATTTTTCTCTCTGACAAATCTGATGTTCATTTGCAATTTGGGGTTTTGAATTGAAACATTAGGTTTGATGCAAGGAAGTTTCTCCAAAGCATTCAAAACAGGCGTATTGTATTTGTGGGTGATTCCATTGGAAGGAACCAGTGGGAATCCATGGTTTGCATGCTAGCTGAAGCAATTTCTGATAAGACTCGGATATATGAAGTGAATGGGAATCCCATCTCAAAGCACATGGGATATTTGTCTTTCCGATTTGAAGATTGTAACTGCACTGTAGAGTATTACAGGGCACCATTCTTGGTTTACCAGGGCCGACCTCCAGTAGGATCTCCTTCTGAAGTTCGAATGACTCTGAAGGTTGATACAATGGACTATACTTCAAATCTTTGGGCTAATGGAGATATTCTTGTCTTTAACACAGGACATTGGTGGAACTATGAGAAGACAGTAAGATGGTATGTGTCTCATTTTCTATGGCAATAAAGAAACAGTTTTTATCTGTTTATAAAAGGTTTTTATTACAAAGATAATTATTTTGGCAGGGGGTGTTATTTCCAGGAGGGGAAGACTGTGAACATTAAGATGGATATCGAAACTGCATTTGAGAAAGCAATGAGCACTTGGGTTGAATGGGTTCGTCAACATGTTGATTCTGAAAAAGCTCATGTTTTCTTCCTTACCTATTCCCCTGTTCATTTTAGGTATTGTTTCTGCTCTCGCTGCTGTAAATTTTAAGGAATGTAAACTTTGCTGGCAAATACTGCCAATACCAAATCATGTGCTAAATAAGCTAAAGAAAATTCCAATTATGCATGTGTTCATAGATTCAGATAGTGAGTTGTCTCCATCTCATAAATATAATTTGTTTTTGGAGTAATTAGTGTGCCCCTGTTGCAGTGTAGAAACTGTATATTTTTCCTGAGATACTTAGTTTGTCTCTGGTGCAGTGTAGGAACTCATTTTTTGTTTGTTGGTATTATACTAATTCTCCTTTTGTTTTCCTTTTCTTGGTTAACCACAAGTGAGCTGTGAGGTTTAATGCT
Source organism: Sequoia sempervirens (assembly GCA_007258455.2). Classification (NCBI taxonomy): domain Eukaryota; kingdom Viridiplantae; phylum Streptophyta; class Pinopsida; order Cupressales; family Cupressaceae; genus Sequoia; species Sequoia sempervirens. The sequence continues at coordinate 50,346 of VDFB02380909.1, read as the reverse complement.
TTTGCAAACATCCTTTGTTACCTCTACAACTCAAACCCTTGGACTGACTGATTCTCTTCTACAACTTTGTCTGGTCGGTTTCCACTGTGTAATTCTCTTGTACAATATGGTCTAGAAATTCATCCAAAATCTTATATCTCAAGTTCTTGCTTGTGTTGAAATGCAGGGCTGGGACGTGGAAGACTGGAGGACAGTGTCATGAAGAAACTTGGCCAGACCTAAATTCTTCTTCCTCTCAGGGTGATCCATGGAAGAACCGAATCATATCTGAAGCAATCCAACATCTTCAGAACAGGAAGACTGTACAGTCTTTAAATATAACTTACGGGGCACAGATGAGGAAAGATGGTCATCCCTCAATATATTATGTAGCAAAAGGAAATGGACCAGCCCCAATGAAAAGGCAAGATTGCAGCCATTGGTGTCTACCAGGTGTGCCAGACCAATGGAATCATCTTCTTTACAGCTACTTCATTGCAAGAGGGTATGGAGATTTGGGTACAAGAGTCACCAGAAAGTAATATTACATTAATCAGTAGCTTCTCCATGAGATTTCATTCATCTATGCCCTTTGAAAAGGGGCTGAGTTGGCATTCTTTAAGCAAATTAAATAATCCTTAAAGTGGTGCGAATGGGAGAACATAAATCAATTATAAAAATAATTTGCAAAAACCTGCACCCTGGATCCAAGAAAGGTAGCTGCTAATAGCAGTTAAGACTAAGTCAGGGTATTTTGAGAAGAATGACAGTCTGTCTGGACTTTACTACTATCTATAAGGCTGGACTCAATCATTGCACAGGTTTGCAGTTAAATACCAACATGGTATTAGGTTCTACAAACTTGTACAGTTTGTAGAAAATGTATTGGAAGAATAAAAGTCCATGGATAACAATTCACTGTACTATTCCTTACATAATATTCAAATTGGGTGTCACCCCTACTAGCAAGGTCAGAAATTTGCACTAGGCAGCCACTGAAATTCAGTATGCATGTGACAACTACAAGTGTACAATAATTTTATCAGGGAGTTTAGTACAGCAGTAAAGAGTGAGAAAATAAGGGATCAAGGTATTACTTGTACCAAAAGTTTTCCATATCTAAATTGTAGGGACATTCTTTTTCTATCTCCATCATTAACATTATTTGTGGTTTTGTGTTATCTGTTTTGTTTTATTTGATGTTTTTATATTTTACTTGTCAGTCAGTCTATTGGTTACAGTACAGTTTGAGTTGGTTTGATAGGGAAGGTTTTTATATTTTTTTATTTTGATGGTGGAGTTTATATCTTGTATGGAAGCACAAGCTTATCCTGATACTTCCTCCATTGAGAGCCAAGAATTGAGGGGCATTTAATCCACCAAAGTGAGTGGGAACACCTCATCCGTTATATTATACATAGGTGGGTTTGAACTAGAACTCTATATTTCAAATTTGAGGTTATATATCATCTCTTATCCTCTTTAGATTGTATAGACTAGTTTTAATATAAGATATATATAAATATATAAATTAAACAATTAATTTGTAGGAGATAAGATTATACAGAAAAAAATTATATAATACAAATGAAAAAAACAATTTTCTTATAAAATATTTATATACCTAAAAACTATTCTCATTAAATTTATTGGCATTATTTATATAATAGATTTTATTCTAAGCTTAACAATAAAATCTATAAAGTTTTTGACAAATAAAGATATTGTTTTTTTTTTAATTAAATTATTTTTAAATTAACATTAATATTAATATTTAAACTTCTTAAATATAAAATTATAATAATATTTATGTTTAAATAACAAAAATTTAATTGTGTGTAATTATTTATTATAAGATTTTAGTTAAAGTCATTTTATAATAATTTAAACCACACTAAATCAAAATGAATACATTATAAAAAAAATAACGGTTTGTGCCATATGCCGTACACAATCTTCTTTTATTTACTAGAAAATGCTATAAAATATATGGGAAATCAACTTTGGTCATTGCGCCCACATGTGGACATGTCGTTATCATGGGTATCTATTTCTAACTAGTCAAAAAGAAGGCCATTCAAGTTTCCTACCAAATAAAAAAATGTAGATACTAAAACAAAATTAAAGGCACAATAAAACTTGTTATATTGTAGAATGTTTTTGAAATAAAAAGCAGCAAAACAAGGGTGTCCCAATTTTCCTTGAGAATCATGCATAGGTCGGCCACCAGTCTTTGCTTGCTACAGAAGGAAAAGTTCGCGGATGGTGCTGAAGATGAGGCTGGTTTCAAGGAGCTGCTCGAATTCCTCACGACGGATTGGGCAATGGCTACTCATGATATACCTGGCAGGAAGGATAAGAATTAGGCCGTTGGGCCTGTTTGTTCTTGTTTATTGCTATGTCTTGTTGTTTATTTTTTTGCTTAAACTTGGTGGACCCCTAGTGGTCTTTGGACTTAGTTGGTTGGTTTCTGGCTTACTTGATGAACTTTGTTATCCTACTTTTTCTGTTACTTTTTGTTTTTTGACGATGTGCTGTGGGTGATGGCTTTCTCTCTATTGTCACTGTGTTGTTAGTGTGTTGTTGATGGATGGCCTTTGTGCCTTGTACTTATGGGTCAGCACCCTTGTTTTGCTGCTTTTTATTTCAAAATTATATTGTGGAATGTTTTGATAGTTGTGTCATGAGAATAAATGTTTTCACTATAATTATTTAGAACAAATAATTTATTAATAATAATATTTGAAATTTTTAAAATTAGATTAGTAATTGATATTATGATAAGTGTTAATTAATATAGAAAATAAATAAACAAAAGATTTTTGTATTTTAATTTGATAAAGAAAAGATTGTTACAGACATCATAAAATAAAATATGATTGTTATAGTAAGGAATTCGGATATGTTTAGATTTTGACTTCAAAATGATATTCTTTTTACCACGATCATCAAAAAAATGAAGATAGCAAATTATTATGCAATATGTTCATAGGATGTAAATGGAAAGATAATATAACTCTTTTTGTCTTGTTGCATTTTGTTTCTAGATGTGCTCAATTCATGCTACATTCCTCCTAGACAATTAAAATTAAGTAGAGTTAGTCCTTAAATACACCACCCTAACATACAATCCAAAATGATTTGCACTTTGATTGGATCATAGAGGCTAATAATAGAGGGAAATGTGGGCCTACTTTTTCAAAAATGTATAAGTTCAAGGTCTAGATTTACATGCACAAAAGTGACCTACATCAATTTTGCACCCATGAATCTCAACTTGGGCAGAAAATGACCATATATAAAGTTGAATCTAGATCATGGGATGAGTAATGATAGAGATCGACTAGGATAAGATTATTTGACATCTTACATGCAAAATACATTAACGTACACACTAGTCAATTCGTAGAAACAACCTAATTATTGTGTGTCCAAAACATAATGGAGAACCGCATGGATATGTGGTTTTCACTTTTACACATTAAAACAATAGATATGTTTATTTATTAACAAAATGACTATTCACAAACATTTATGATGATGTAGATAAGTATATAGTTTGATTTGGCTTCATAATTATAGAGAAGAAAAGTGTATAATTCACTTATTTACACTTATTTGTGCCTTGCCATTGAATGTGTCATTTTGGTGCTTAATTTAATAAATTTTGATTCATAAGCTAATATAACTCATTTAGTTCCTTCATCCTTTACCAATTCAACACAATGGTCTAAATCCAACACAATTCTCATTCATTTCCCTCCCTAGATTGAATCATGAATAAAATTCCCTCTTGAATTAAACTACGCATGCAATCACTATAAAAGCCTTGGCATTTGTACCTTCTTCATCTTGTTGCCTATGTCAAATACGAAATACAATGTTCTTTATGTTGTTTTGTATTGGGTGGCGATACTTGTAATACCAATATATTGTATTTGGATACTTGATATACCACCATATATATCAACTATCCAAATACAATTTATTGGTATAACAAGTGATCACCAACATCTATGTATGTATGTATATGTGTGTATGTATGTATATATGTATATATGTGTATGTATGTATATATGTATATGTATGTATGTATGTATATATCTATCTATATGTATATATATGTATATAGATATATGTATATATATGTATATATCTATATGTATATATATTTATATATATACATGTATACATATGTATATATGTGTGTGTGTGTATGTATATACATATGCATACCTTCAATGTACATGATGGAAGAGATTGCTCGATGTTTGAAGGTGTCACTTCTAGATGATGTTATTCTATGTTCTTGAATTGCTACAACAATGAAGATTCAAGTGAAGGTAGAATGAAGGAGAAACTATCTAGTTTGAATACCTCATGTGGTAAATGTAAGTCTATGCATCTAGATAGCATTAGGCCTATGTAATTTGCTTCAATCCCCTTATTTTGCTTACATACTTTTAATATGATACTATAACATATAGGTGTGGGTGGAGTATATATATGTGTGCTTGTGTGTGTGTGTGCAGACACATATGCACATATACATGTATATATATATATATAAGTATATATCTAGTATGTACATATACATACATATATATATATATGTATATATACATGTATATATGTATATATATGTGTACATATATATACATATGCACATATATACATACATATATGTGCATATGTATATGCATATATACATATATATACATATATATCTGCATATGTATATATATTTATATATGCATATGTATATATATATTTATATATGCATATGTATATATATATATGTATGTATGCATATGTATATACATTTATATATGCATATATATATATGTATACATGTATACACACACAGAGATATATATATATATATACGTACATATATATGTATGTATATATGTATAAATGTGTATGGAATGTGTTAATTGAATCTATAGGTGCAAGCATAAAAGCTATAATGGTTAGCATGAAATCAGTCACATGATTTTCCTAGTATTGGATATTGTCTTACTCTATGTGGAGGTGATAAGACATAAGATGATTATACCTATGAAACCTTATATGAATCATTTATTATTCTATATCTCTATCATGCTAGCCAATTACGTGTTTATATTCTTGTGTGTTCTTTTATTATTTTCACATATGCATATTGGTTTCTTTGGAGGGAAAAATTAAAATGGAGAATATAAAGGTCTTCTAAAATGTCATTTTTATATTTTTATTGCAAAAAATAAAATGGGTTTCATATTTATACCCTAGGAAGGTTTCTAAGTTATTTTAAAAGTACAAATTTACTTTGTATGCAAGATAAATCAATTATATTAGATATTTTGAATGGTATTATATATCATCTTGAAAAAAAATATATCTTTGAGAGGAAGATATTATCTTGTGTAGTGTAGGAAAATGTATCCCTTTACATTTTCTCTTCTTTGGGTCCTCCTAATTTAAATTGAATTTAATAATGCCTTAATTTAGCGTTGAACTAAATGTGTCTCTTTACATTTACACACTTATTTGGGCCCTCTTAATTAAATTGAGCTTAATTATGCCTCAATTGGCCCTTTTATTCATTTACAAGCCTAATTAATTACATTTTTCGAAGGGGAACCCTGACAATAATTAATGCCTAAACATAGTTCACTTTACATTCAACAATGTGTGTTCTAGGTATATGGATCTAGGACCTAAATTTAAATTATCTTTTTGGCAGTATTTTAATGTTTTCAAATCTATAATTCAATGTCGGCTTGTGATATTTGAATTTTGGGAAATTAAGGATACGTACATATAAATACAAGGTTATTTCACTAAGTTTCACCTAGCAATTTTATGATACTTTTATGAGCATTCTACAAGATCATTTCAAGAGAAATCAAGGGCATTCAAGAGCTAATATAATAGATATTTATTGCAACAAACAAGATCTATTCATCATGTCAAATTCTTCTTCCACCATGCATGTTTTTGGAGCTAAAATTGTGATGCAGGTTTCAAGATCTATTCAAACATTTCAATCATTATTTCAAGTGTCAAGATCCACATCCAATTCAGCCATCTCATGCAAGTTGTAGACCTCCTAAGATCTCCATTATCAAGGTTTCATTCAAGGATTTTTCGAATGGTAATATAGGTTTGTTCATTCTTCATTCCCTCTTTCACTTCATTATTTTATTTCAAGGTTTGATTACCAAAACAAGGTTTGACCAAGGCAAAGCCCTATTCACCAAAACAAAAAAAAAAGATTTCTCTCTTGTATGTGTGATTGCAGATTTAGGTTGAAGAAGACTTGAAGACCTTTTGAAGAGCAAGATTTACAAAGTTTTCAAAGTTATTGTCAAATCACAGAATCTCACCTACATATCGAATTTCTGAATTTTTGACACTAAAACCTAGACAAATCAGAGGCTTTAGATCTGCACCAAAGGCTCCTAAAAGATTTTTGTAACCCTTGTACTTGGACCCATTTGTTACACCCTGTCTTGCTATTGAGTTATTTTTACCTTCACGAGTAAATAGGATGATAAATGCATTCATGATTTTGATACGTTTGATAAAGGAATGGAATACTAAAATAGGTATTAGGTTATTATTGCTTTGAAGGAGTAATTATGTTTATATTGATGAAGTACAATGAAAGAATATGTATTGCAATATGAATATTCTAAATGTTTTATGATGAAAGTGGATTTCATGTGAGCGTCTAACTACCATTTCAAATGTGCCAAGTTGGATGTAGGTACAAGTTCACACCTCTAGAAGGGAGGGGAAGTATCACTCAAGAGAAGTGATTGGTCAGGTAACCCTTAATGAAACCTAACTAAGCTTTCACACACACTCACTTCTAAGAATAGTTGAGTTAAGTCATAGTCGCAGGCTATTGGTAAGTTATCCTTTAGACATGCTATGTTTGCATTAAACAGGATCATGACTTTTGTTAGGAGCATTCATGGTTTGTTATAAATACTTGAGAAAATGTCCTTAATTTCTTTGATTGTGTGATCAAGTTATCTTGATTGAATCCTTGAGTCTTTGAGCTTTGTGAATAAATGGGTAAAATCATAAAGTTGTGTCACACTTTATAGAGGAAACAACAAACACTGATCCAACTTTTAAACTTGAATCACTAAAAAGTGGCATATATGTTTTGAATTTTGAAATGATGTAAAATAGTAAAATATGTATTTTTTAGTATATTTAATGCTTGTATTTAAAAAAAACTTAAAAAATTATTTTAAACTAGTTTTTAATAAATTAACACTATAATTTAGTTGCTGATAAAATGTTGAAAAATGAAGTTGCATGAGACATCAAACTTTTTATAGTAAATTTTTTTTTTCTTTCAATTTTTTTGTGTGTATTTATAACTTGAAACTGCAGTGCAAGGATTTTTTTTTCCAATTTTAATAAATATATATTCTTAAATAAATATTAAAATGTGCATGAATCAAAAATAATTGTTTCCATTGGACATCAACTTTCATATTAAATATTTATCTAAAATGGAAAAAAAATATACCATCTTGAAATAGATTATTTTATCTAGTGCATCATATTTTTTTAATTTTGTTAATAAGTTTTAGTATTTTCCTTGGTATGGTAATCAACCTAATATTTTGTGCTAATAACCTAGTTTTAGTAAAAATAAAATATAAAATATAAATGATAAGTAAACTATTAAAGTAAATATATTTTTGAAAACTACACTTATGGATCTACGAAAAGGAAAAAAAATTATATTTTTAAAAAAATGCTATTTACATTAGTAGGAGTTATTGAAACTTCAAGTTTTTCAAATAATTTTAATTTTTTGGTAAATTGGACTCAAAGTGGTGCTCCATATATTTTTAGCCAACAATTTTAGTTGAACAAGTCGTGGAAGTATCTAACTTATCTAGAATGAATCTTACTAGATCATATGTTTGACCAAAATTGAATTTTAGTTAGAAATAGTTAAATTCAGTTGTGCTGATAAGTTGGCTGAAAGTGTGACACAACTTTGTACTTTTACCCAATTATCTTTATGTCGATTCATATGTACATTAAAAGTATACATGTAGATATGTATATATATATAACAATTCATGTGTGAGAGCATAATTATGTCTACACATGTATATGCGAGTAGAAATAATTGTGAGCATACTTGCATGAGGAATTGATTATATATGTATATATATACTTAATGTATATACCTGTTGACAAGTATATGAATGTATTTATGTTGATATGAAATAGTAACATGAAATTTGTATGAATAAACATATATGCACATATGTACATATATACACACATATACCCTCATCCCTAAACACTATCCCTCAACCCTCAACCCTATAACTTAAGCCCTAAACTCTAAACCCTAAACCCTCAACCCCATCCCTATACCCTATAATTTCTGATGACTGCCGACGGATGATCTTTGATGATTTTTGTTCTCGACGATGAATCTCCGATTTCGACGGATGACTTTATTACTCTTTTTCGACGTGATGATGATTTTCGGCGGATTTCGATTTCGATGATTTCGGATTTTTTTCGATCTCTCGATGATCGAGGATGATCTTATCGACCTCCTGATGAAGTTTCGATCTTTATCTCTTTACGGACGAATTTTGAATCTTTAACTTTATCTAGGAGCCTGATTTCAACCTTATAGCCTAAACCTTGAACATTATACCATCAATGCAATACTTAAGCCCTAATCTGTCAACCCTCAACCCTATAGCTTAAACCCTAAAGCCTACATTCTCAATCTTATCCCTATACCAAATACCCTCAACCTTATACCCTAAACCTTCGACATTTTCCCTCGAACCTCAACCCTATACTTAAACCCTAAACCCTACGCTCTAAGCCCTTAGCCTTATGCCTTATACCAAAAACCCATATCGTAAACCCTATACCCAATATCATAAACCCTAATACATATACCCTAAACACGTAATCTTATACACTCAAACCTAAACATTACCCCTCAACTATAAACACTAAACCCTCAACCCTATACCCTTAACCCTCAACCCCCATCCCTATACCCTATAATATATTAATATGAGAATATAATATATAATATATAATAAAATACATTAATATATAAATATAATATATAATATAATATATACATTATAATATATAATATTTAATACATAATAGATTTCTTGAGTTTAAATAATGGATATCTGTTACTAATAACAAGAAATCTAATTTTCACAACAAAGACCCATCAAAATTTTGAAGATCTAGTAGGTTTGTTTAGCCCGCATAACGAGTATCCATTATCTGTACAAAATGGATATCCATTATTGATAATTAATATATATATATAAATAATATAATAAATTACATATTTTATATAATATATTAATATTTATATTTATATATTATAATATTATATACAATATATTAATATTAATATTGTGTACATTAATATATTAAGATGCTTCCCTATTTATTCACTATCCAAAAGTTGTATAGAAATAAATGCACCTCCACTATAGCTATTTGCCACCTAAATATTTTTTTCGTTGGTAGAACAATATAATAAACACAACTATTACACACATCCAACAATAAAAAAATATTAATATTAAGATATATTAATATTTATACAATTATAATATTAATATATATTATATATATTAATATATTATTATTAATATTATAAAATCTTAAATGTTAATATATAATGATTTTTATATATTAATGTTTCTTAGGCATTAATAATGGATATTTGTTATGTAGCCGTAAGTAACAAATATTCATTTTTGTATCAGATATTTGATTTTGTTGTTAAAAAATGGATATCAATTTCTATTGGATATCCAATATTAACAGATAACCATTTTACTTCGACGTTGCTTCAGTATTTGGCTTGGGGACGACCAACCTAAAAAATCAACATCCCCAACATGTTTACAAGGTTTGCAAGAGTTTTTCGAACTTCACCCTTCATGCTGATAAATTTTTTTTCATTCGATTTTGATGAAACAAAAAGGGTTTTTTCAACAAATTGACAACATTCTATTGATATGAGATATGCTTTATTTTGAATTTAATAAGTAATTATTATTGATTTTCTACATGCACTATGTGTAAAATCTTAACTAATAGGATGATTGAAAAACATCTATAACTTTTAAATGGTTAAACATTTTTTTAATCTGAAAGATGCATCACACACTATGCTTCACAAAAATTATAGTTTTAAAAAATTAAAATTCATAATTTTTTGACCAAGTTAGGTGTTAGAGTAATAAGTTATTTCACTTAATTAATTAATCATATTGGTTAATTAATTAAGTCACTTTTCACTTTAGTTACTTAAGCTAAACTTAGGCACATTAATAATTAATTATTAAGTGTGCACACTAGGGTTTCCTTTTAAGAGTTATGCTTACATTGCTTTTATAAAGCAATTCATCTCTTGTATTTCCTTAATTTCCTAAATACAATTCATTTGCACATCTTAATGCAAATTTCTCTTGCTTTTATGGTTTTTCTCTTGTGGAAGGTATTTCCTGGTTTGCATGTCCGATCTTGGATTCTAACATAGTATTAGAGCCTTGATTTGCAGCCCCTTCTCAGTTTTTTGGAGAAATTCATTGCATGAAACCCTCGAGGAACCCTGAACGTGCTTTGCAATGAATTTCTCCAAAAAACTAAGAAGGGGTTGCAAATCAAGGTTCTGATACCATGTTAGAATCCAAGATCAAACATACAAACCAAAAAATACCTTCCACAAGAGAAAAACAGAAAAACCAAAACAATTTTCTGAATATTATCCATTTGCACATCTTCATGCAAATTGCTCTAGATTTTTTTGTTTTTCTCTTGTAGAAGGTATTTTCTAGTATGCATGTCTGATCTTGGATTCTAACATGGTATCAGAGCCTTGATTTGTAGCCCCTTCTCATTTTTTTGGAGAAATTTATTGCAGAGCACGTTCGAATTTCCTTAAGGGTTTCATGCCTTGAGCTTATTTATCAAGCATTTTGGATTAGATCGGGCATCTCCATTAGATTCAAAGCACTGGAAAAAGCTAGAATTGGCTTTTGTTTCATTGATTTTGGTCATCGTTGAAGAAATCTGTGAGGGTTTCAAGCTTGGTGATTTTTTTGCAAGATCTGGGGGTAGTCAATTTTTTTGTGGTGATCCCATAATAGTGGTTTACAATTTTTGGCCAAACTGGACACTGAAATTATTATTTTTAACTAAATCTTCACATTCGGGCACCTATAGCAGCTAAACTGTGAGGAATTTGAAGATGTTGCAAACTAGAGTCTCATCAAATTTTGTTTGTAAATTCTAAAGATATTTTTTTCAAAAATTTTGGAATCAAATTGCACTTATTTTCCATCTCCCACGAAAATTGTTTTTTCAGAAAACAACATTCTTAAAAAGTGACGACAGTATAACGCATAACTTTTTTTCCATGAAGGATAAAATTCTAATTCTTTCAAATTTAGATTTGTAACTCTGATATCTAGTGCTTCCACTTGGTTAGATAGTTTTTTATTGAATATTTTTCCTTAATCAAGTTTCAAAGTCAAACGAATTACAATTCAGACACAGTGCAACTGTATAACGCGTAACTTTTTTTGTATATGTCAAATTTTAATTTTAATTTTTTGTTGGATCAAGGACTTCAATATCTGGTGCACTCATATTTTTCAATTTTCTTTTTTAATAATATTCTATTTTTCCACATGTGAAGAACAAAGAAATTCATTTTCGATGAAAAACCTATGTTTAAAAAAACTTAAAAAATAAATACATAACAAAACCAAAACATATTAAAATTATATTCATTGGACAGCTTGTTCTAAGGAATACCATAATCATTTGAAATAAATTTTAAATGAATTTATTTGATCCCCCAAAATCTAAATCAAAAGTGATTTTTTATCAGCATGTTGATAGGTGTAAAGGAGACGCATTTATAGGTATGGTTTAAAACTAGCAAGGTTCTATCCAAGGGGGTTTAATCTAAGGTGATTTGATCAAACCCTCTTCAATTGGAATCCTTAAAATGGAATTTTTTAAGGCTTAAATCATTATATTTTCTAAAAATATGTGATTTCAGCTAAAATCCGTCCCTCTTATGAATTGTAAACCACTATTATGACAGCACCATTTGGGGCACTTTGGGCACAAACCAAGGTCACCATCGCGTTCGCAATGGCCAAAAACCCTTGGAACACCTATCAAATCGTCGATTTTGGAGCAATTGGTTTCTGAGGAATTTTTTTTCCCAGGGAGGCTATACAGCCTCCCCAACACACTTTACGAGACATTTTAAAAAAATATATAAAGAACACCTTAAAAAAAAGTGCTTAAAGTGGATTTTCCAGGTGCCACGACCACGCCATGGGGTGGCCACCGGGCGGCGCCCCACTCATGCGCTATTGGGCCTCCTTAGCCCCCGCAAGCTCCTTAGCACTATCTATCGGTCCTATTGTGGACCAGGCGCTAAGTGCCAGCCCTCGAGCTCCTCCAACAAACACCCGTCGATCACATGAGTGACCAAGGGATCCACCCTAGCTCTCTACCTGCCAACCCCTTGGTCCACCCAGGAGATAAATGGTTTTGTTTTTAAGCCCCCAGGGCTGCCTATAGGCCAAATTGGCCCTTTTAGAGCAACATTCACTAAATCGGGCGTAACTTTTGCATACAGTGTCATTTTTCGCAAACGAGATACCATTGGAAAGTTGATTCCGACGTTGATCTAGTGATGTAGTAATTTTTTCCATATTTTTCTCCAATTTTATTTTGAAGGCCTCTGCAATCAGATGAAGCAGTTTTCGCTTTGGAGGGCATATCTTTTGTCTCGGTTATCCATTTTTCGCCATTCTCAGAGTATCAGAAAACTTATTTAGTCCTCTACATAGATATGAGGTCATTTTTTATCAAGGAGGTAGATGTGAACATTGGTTTGTGCATGCACTCTTTTTTTGTTTTCATACACTAGGTTTTTATTTTCTCTTTAATTTATGCATGTTTTACATGTTCTCCTTTTACAATCATGGGGTATTGTAATAAATGAACTTATATAAAATTCCATTAGGGGGGCTTCTTGCATAATAATCTAATTAGAGTGTAGTTGCACTTTGATCTCATCCGAGCATATTGATGACAACTCACATGAGTTGTATCTGGATTATGTAATTTCTTTTGGCCTCATCTTGCTCATAGCTTAACACATTTTGGTTCACATCGGTTCACATCTCAACTTGAGAGCCTATGGTTAATGATCCTGAATCATATCAGATTCACATCAGGTCACATCTCAGTTTGGGGGCCATTCATTTTATGGTTAATGTTCTAGAATCTTCATGGTACTTGCTCATATGGATCAGTTTTAGTCACAGTTTAGCATTGGCATCGAGATACACATAGCTTCCAAATTCTTTCATCATTTCAATCCCTCTTATGGGGGGCATCATTTATTCAACTGTTGTTGCTTCACAGATTCCAAGGTTGTTCCAGTTTGTGAGTTTTTCAGTGTTCCTTGGCATCAAGTTTATTGTTGCATTATCATGATTATGCCTAAGTCCTTCAATGACTCTCATATGCTTTCTTGTAAACAAAGGTATCCTTCCTTGCTTTCCAGATTTAGGATTCCATGTTACTCCACCAGTGTTCTTCTAGTACATCTTTGCAGTAGGTCATCTCATTGAGGAAGGGTTTTGTCCCACTGGGTTTTCTCCTCTTTCTCATTCATTGTATTTGTACAAGGGTACCCGATCAGGCCTTGTTGTCAGAACCCATCTTTGCTTTCATGCATCTTTTACTTAGTGTTTTAACTACTTCCTAAGTTCATCTTAAGGGGGGGTGTTAGAGTAATAAGTTATTTCACTTAATTAATTTAATCATATTGGTTAATTAATTAAGTCACTTATCAATTTAATTACTTAAGCTAAACTTAGGCACATTAATAATTAATTATTAAGTGTGCACACTAGGGTTTCCTTTTAAGGGTTATGCATACATTTCTTTTATAAAACAATTCATCTCTTGCATTTCCTCAATTTCCTAAATATAATTCATTTGCACATCTTAATACAAATTGCTCTTGTTTTTATGGTTTTTCTCTTGTGGAAGGTATTTTCTGGTTTGCATGCTTGATCTTGGATTCTAACATTAGGGTGGCTGGACAAATGGTTTTTAATATTTTAAAAATTCTTACTAGAAAGTTCATAACTAAATATTTACTAGCCAAAAAATTACAAAAAAATATGTGTCACATATGGGCATGTGTCATGTACTTATATTGAAAGATTTAGAATATATATATATATATATATATATATTCATTTTTTCTCCCCATTAGGGTGGCTCAACAAACACCTATTTTTTATATTTTTCTGAAAGTTTAGTACTACTGCATTAAAATTTCAATTTTTCATTAAATAGATTTATTTTTTCTCAAAAAAGGACTAGTAGTTTAGAAACTAGATTCAATTTGCTACAAATTTTGTTTTTACATATTTTTTAATTTATGTTAATAACCTATTCAAAATTTTATGTCAAGTTGTGTAACTCTGGTTTTCTAAATTTTCATTGCCACTTAGGGGCCTAGTTTGGCCCCCCATGATATTGCACTAACCCATCAAATTTTTATGTCAAAATTGGGCTTGTTGCACTAATTCTTGGGGATTGAGATCACTCAATATTCTTTGGGTATCTCTCTTGTATAGCCTAAGTACACACTTGACATGCTTTAGAGATTTTGCATGGCTGGGTGTAAGCCTGCACCGAATCCATTCTTGTTAGGGGTCAAACTTGAGGCTGTGTGTTCTTCACCCTTGGTGGATGGAACTTTGTATCGATAGCTTGTTGGTAGTCTCATCTATCTAACTCATACGAGGCTTGACATTTCATATGTTGTAGGAATGGTCTCTTAATTCATACAAGAGGCACATGAGCTACATTGAAAAGTAGCTAAGAAGATTCTTCACTACATCAGGAGTACTCACAATTATGGGATTCACTATGTAGTGGTCGTGGATTTTGACTTGGTAGGACACACAAATTTAGATTGGGTGGGTGATTCTTAAGATTGAAAGTCTACTTTAGAGTATTTCTTCTCCCTTGGTTCCAGTCTAGTTTGTTGGTTGAGCAAGAAGTTGTTTGTTATTTCTCTTTCATCTACAAAGGTTGAGTATCTATCACAGAGCAGTTAATGCTACTACTAAGGCCATCTAGATTTATATCATTCTCATTGAGTTTGGCATTCCCTTCTGAAAGCCCAAAATCATATTTTGTGACAACCAGAGTTTGATTCAAATCTCTTGCAATCTGGTCCATCATCAATGAACCAAGCACATCGAGATCCACATGCACTACATTCAGGAGTTGATTCATTCAAAGATAATTGATCTTAAGTATTGTCTAACATCATATCAAACTGTAGACATCTTCACCAAACCCTTCACTGAGAGCAAGTTCCTTCATTTGCGAGCTTTGCTTGGGGTGTGGTTGGTGTCCTCTTTGGGGGGCTACTTAGTCCTCATCTTATTCTCTCTCTATTTTGGGGGGTGTTCTCTCTCTAATTGTGGGGGGCTTCTTATTCTTTTGGGGAGAAATTTTCTATGTATATAGGTACCTAACATGGCCTCATTTTTTGAGACTCATCATCTTTTACATCCTCCTAAGTTGTGCTTATGGTGGGGTGTTAGTGTAGGTTTTTTATTTTCCTAGTGGGATATTTATTTTCCCTTAGTTTTAAGTTTTTACTACACATTTATTAAGCTTTCTTAGGATAATAAAGTGATTTAATCATTTATTAACTAAGAGATAAAGTGATGAGTTGTCCTCCACCTTTTAAGGGTGGAGTATTTACTTTTTCATCACTTTATTTAATGTTGGTGGTTATTGGTGGCCAATTCTCATTGGTTGATTTGTCACCTCCATCCTCTCCTTAGTTCTATATAAAATCACTACCTAGCTTGTATTTTCTATCTTGAAATCTCTTAATGCAATTCTATCAACTTGACATTGCATAACCTCTCAAAGTTCTAGTTTGTATCATTTATGCTTTTCCATTTTATGTAACTTTTATTTTCTCTTAAAAAGTCCCTTGGGTTATTCAATCTATTTCAAATTTCTAACATTCTTATTGTATAACTGTTTAAATTTTAAATTTTATGGTTGGCCTTGAAGATTTAAAAGTGCAATATCTTTTTTCTTGTGATAATCTGATTATAATTTAAAATGATAATAATCATTTACATATGTAATTATATATAAATATATGCATTGTATATATCCAATTATATATATATATATATATATACATACATGCATATCTTTACATATATAAAGATGTATATGTATATAGATATATATGTATATATACGTATATATGTATATACATATATATGTATATTTTCCATATACATACATATATATCTTTAAATATATATATTGAAGATATATATATATATATATATATATATATATATATATATATATATATATATATATATACACACACACATATGATATAAGCATTGTTAATGTCACATTAAAAAAAAGAAGAGAATTTAGAGATCTTGCATGAGCTATTTGAAATTGGAGGGAAAGATTGCATGCATTAATGAGCATTAATATGGAAGAAATTCACTTCAAAGTGAGAAAAATAAATAGCAACTAAAATTTATTTTCTCTCTCGAGGGTTGGAATTGAGGAAGGTGGAGTTAAGGGTAGTTTAATATAGGGAAGAATGAGGTTAAGGATGAGAGAAAACAAAGAAGAAAGGACAAAGGACAACATATTTACTTGGGTAAATTCAAGTATGCAATATATCATTCACACTTTTGAAGTATTTTAGTATGCATGTTTGAAATAATATGAAGGAAACTTTGTGGAAATAATCATGGGCACTTGGAATTCTAGATTATTGTGTGAAGTATTATGGATTCAAAGGGTTGTTAAAATTTTATAAATTTGGTTTTAGTGGTCGTAGCCATTACAATACCCATATTTTTTATTCATATCTTTGAAACCATTAGGTTATTGTGTTATTGGTTAAGTTGTGATATTATAAAGGGTTGATGAGACTACTTTCAAAACACTCCATTGTGAAATATGTGAAAATGTAGGTTACTATATTAATGTTATTTAGTACTATCATAGTGAAGTTGAGGAGACCAATATCAAAACATTTTGTGTGAAATGTTTGAAAATATAGAGCAACTTTGTCAATGTTATTCAGTGTTATCATAGTGAAGTCAAGGAGACCACTGTGAAGTCTAGGAGACCACTCTCAAAATATGTAATATGAAATATATGATAAGCAATTAGGTTACCCAATTATTGTTCCTTTGACATAACATTTGGGTCATTTAGACCTTTGTAAAAACATGCCTTCGTGATATTTATTATAACTATTAGGGTTATCTTGTTAAGACTCTCTATGATAATTCTTTGGTCAAATAGGCCACTGTTATTACATGTCATTGTTAATCTCCTGAGGACCAAATAGGCCACTATTATAACATGTCATTGTTAACAATTTTTGGCCAAATTGGACACTGAAATAATTTTTTTTAACTAAATCTTCACTTTCGAGCACCTATAGCAACTAAACTGTGAGGAATTTGAAGATGATACAAAATACTCATTTGTGACATTTTGTTTGTGGATTCTAAATATATATTTTTTCAAAAATTTTGGAATTAGATTGCACTTCTTTTTCCATCTCCTTCAAAAACTAGTTTTTTTTAGTAAACACCATTTTTAAGGAGTGAGACTCACTATATACAACATAACTTTTTTCCATGAAGAATAAAATTCTAGTTTTTTCAAATTTAGATTTGTGACTACGATATCCAGTGCTTCCAATTAGTTTCATAGTGTTTTAGTGAATATTTTTTCCTTAATCAAGTTTTGAAGTCAAACCAATTACAATTCAGACATAGGCAGACCATATACAACGCAACTTTTTTGTATGTATCAAAATTCAATTTTTTTATTTTTTTTGGATCAAGGACTTCAACATCTAGTGCACTCATATTTAAAAATAAATAAATTGATAATCTACTATTTTTCCACATGTGCAAAACAGAGAGCTTGATTTTTGGTGAAAAACCTATGTTTAATAAAATTAAAAAAATAAATACCTAATAAAACCAAAACATATTAAAATTATATTCGTTGGATAGCTCGTTCCAAGGACTACCATCATCCAGTTGGGTCTATGAAGTCTCCTCCATTGTCATCCTCAACCCGAACTTCAAAGGGCAAAATTCTGGAGTTTTTTGGTGCCAGAGGGTCATTTTTTGCAACTTTTCCTTCCTCACTAGAATTGTAAACCACTTTTGTGGGTTTACCCCTAGTCATGATATTTTTTTATAGCCATTCAGGTTATCTTGTTAAGAATCTCTGTGATAATTCTTTGGTCAAATAGGCCACTGTTATTACATTTCATTATTAATCTCCTGAGGACCAAATAGGCCACTAGTATAACATGTCATTGTTAATATTTTGTAGGATGAATAGGCCATTGTTATAACATCTCTAGGCTTATTTTTTAATGTTCTATGATATTATTATGGTTTCTTAGACCTTTGTTAAAACCTATTGGTTTCACTATCATTATGTGGTCATTATATGGCATTTCTTAATGGGTCAATTTGACCACTATTAATGCATAAAGAAAGCAATTCCTGATAAGCCCATCTATGCTATAACAGGTATAAAAATAAAGTTGTGAAGATTGAATAGGTAAATCATAAGGTTTAATATGGGAGAGATGTCTTATTCAATAGTGAACATAAATTAATTTTGATAAACATGTTTGTAAGAGTGAAAAAATATACCTTGTAAAAATGGATGTATTCGGTATAATATAGTTATATTTTGAGAAGATGTAATGATTTATGTCAATCATCTATGTGATTATTTTTTAGAATAGTTTTATGAATCTGATTGTTGTTGAAATAGTTCTATGAATTTGATTATTATTGAGAATAGTTCTATGATTTTGATAATTACTATGTTTAATTATATGGAATTGTATACATGTCAAGTGAAGATAGAATAATCATATGATATTTTTTTCGTAAAAAATAGTCCTCAATTTTATGAATATTCATAGACTTTGTATGCAACCATGTGTACTAGTCTTTATATATGTTGATAAATGGAATATGTGTATATATGTGTGTGTGTGTATAAATATATATACATATATTCATATACATGTAAATGTACGAGTGTGTGTTGATTTGTGTGAATGCAAAATAATAGGTATATGTTGAGTTAAATTTGAAAATGTGATACTTTCAAAGAATATACTAAATATTCTATTAAATTGGAAATATGTGTTGGCAAGTGCTTGTGTGCAACCTTGTGTACTAGTGTGTGTGTGTGTGTGTGTGTAAATATGCATACATATATTCATATACATGTAAGTGTATAAATGCGAGTTGATTTGTGTAAATGTAAAATAATAGGTATTTGTTGAGTTAAACTCAAAAATATGAGACTTTCAAAGAATTGACTAAATATTCTATTAAATTGGAAATATGTGTTGACTTCCTTATGGTTGTATATGAAATGATTATTATAGATAACCAGTTTGAGAAAGATGTGTGTGAACTTATGACACATGTATTATGTTATGAAATGTATTTATTTATTTAAGATTCGAAGATAGTGTCACGAACAGTAATAATAATAATAATAATATTATTTTATAGTCCACGATACCCGGCAATCTGTTTTTGGGTCTACAGACAGCCTACAGCAATATGGGACTCCTCGTACTCCCAATATTGAGGGAGGCACCTAACTCGTGCTCCACAATACGAGGTGTACATACCTTACCCCCTGCAGGATTTGAACTTGTGACCTCTCTTTCAAGAGTACAAGTTCTCCACCATTAGGCCAACTCAGGCTGTACTTTACTTTTGAGGGTTTCTCCAAATAACCACGTGTCTTAGTTTATATGTATGTTTCTTTGCATTGTTTGCTTTTGTTTAACATTTTATTTAATGTGATTGCATCAATATGAATGTGTTATGCTATTACTGCATCCTTTGATAGTGGAGACTGTTTTGAAGGTATTTTGTAAGGTTGACATGAACAAATTTCTAGTTGACTTGAATGTTAAAAGAATAGATCTTCAATACTTAATGTATCATCTCTAACAAATAAAATCATGCCATCAAAGACAAAATTGTACTAGTTAGACTAAGGTATAGGTAAAATCAAGTCCTAGACATTCAAATTCTTTGATCTTTATTACCTCATATTATTGCTCCCTAATGTAGTTTTCAATATCAAATTTTATGTCTTTATCACACTATTTTAGAAGTTAAAACTCACATTAATTTATTTTTTATTGCAACAAAATTAAAGAAAAGCAATATAAGGTGAACAATTATTTATATTATTCTCAACACAATGAAGCATTTTCTAGTATCAAGGAGGAAAAACTAGTATAATGAACTTAGAAATTAAACTATGGTGGCTTTTCTTCCTTGAGTCTCTTTTTCAATTCATTAAGCTTATAGTGTGTGCTGAACTTCTTAAATCCCCTAACCAATCAAATGGAATGAATGTAAGATAATTAGTCAAACCAAGTAACATGTTCCTTTAACAGTTTTTATTTTAATTTACTAATTAAATAAAGAGAAAAACTCTTCGCTTGTAATCTTCTATCACCTCACTCTTTATAATCTATAGCTACCGATAGATATTTATATAGCCTAAAGTTTCTGTTAAAAAAAATATGGAAGTTACTGTCAAGAAAATATGTAATTCTCCTCAAATGCCATTGTCATAAATGCAATATAATATCTATTTTGAGCTCATCTTCAGCATGGAAAAAGAGAGGGATATACGGCACGCAACTGCTTCAAACGAATATAGTAAACCATTTTCTATTTGATTCTAATTACCTCAAGAAACTTTGCCGAGTCGTCTGCATTCAGATTTAGAATAAAGCTTTTGCTTTGCCACTGACAGATTAAAAAAACAAAAATGAAAAAGAAATTAAAAACGGTTCCTTGTGAAGGCAGTCATTTTCATATGGGATACGAAATTGGATGAGCTGGAAAATCAAAGAGCTTGCCAAACTTTCGTAAACTTTGCAGTTAATTTTTGCATTAACTGACAAAAACCAGCAAGATTTAACGGCGGAATTCATGATTATCGGAGCACTTATTTACTATTTCGGTTCATGGAAAGTTAACAAAGCAGGAACACAGAAAGTTTGGTAAAATTAGAGTAAAAAATTATGTCTAGGACTAGGAATTCACGGACTACAAGGCTATTTCCCTCGGCAACCAGGCAAATAGGGAACGTGGGTTCAAATTGCAGGCTCTAATTCCCAATATGAAGGATTTATTTAATATATGCATGGATACAAATGGAGGATACGGATACCCACTAAGGTTTCCTGCGGCATACGCAGTGAGTATCCATCGTTATATCTGCAGTGCCACCATATCTGGGTTCTCTGCTATTTAAGTAGTCCTATCTTGCATCGTGTATTTTGACAGTGGATTTGGATTCTTGGGACCTTTGAAGATTGGAGCTGTGGGAAGTTATAATAGTAGTGAGGGAATTGTGGTTGTTGAAACATGGCAGATAAAGGAGCTTGGCGGTATGGGAGTTTATAATAGCAGTGAATGAAATATGGGTGGTGATTCAAGGCAGCAGAAGAAGTTTGGAGGTGTGGGAGATAATAATAGTGGTGAAAGAACTATGGATGATGAAACAAGGCAGCAGAGGCAGCTTCGAGGTGTTGGAGATAATGATAGTGGTGACGGGGTTATGGTTGATGAAACAGGGCAGCAGAAGCAGCTTGGAGGTGTGAGGGATAATAATGGTGGTGAAGGATTGGTGGGCGTAGAAGGGCAGAAGAAGCAGTTAGGTGAGTGTGATTTGTCTGTGGGTATGTGGGTGCGGGATGAAGCATATCCAATTTATCAGTCACACAATTGTCCTTTTATGGACTCAGGCTTTCGCTGTCAGGAAAATGGCAGGCCTGATACAGATTACTTGAAATGGCGATGGCAACCCTCTGATTGTGATCTTCCAGGGTATGTTGTAGTTTCCCCATGCACTTTTGCATTGAATTTATATTCCAAAGAATTGTGCAATACTAATGAATTCATGTTTCATAAAATCTGGATTTGTAAGACATTTTCGTAGATTATTCTATGCTCTGTTACATTGAATTTATATTCCAAACAATTGTGTAATATGCATATGGATGGTCAAACACATTGCTTTTTGTAGTTCTGAATTTGTAATGCATTTTGACATCTAGGATTCTTACTGTATTTAGAGAATTGTTTTCTTGCAAATGAGGGCTTGCTTCACTGTTGAGTTTGAATAGTTAACGAATTTTCCAATTCCAGCTTAGCCTTGTCAGACTCTGACATGGTGGGTGGAGGTTCCTTTCGAATTTGGCTGAATAGATACCCTCAATATTTTTTCAATTCGAAGGAAGAATGTCAATTCTTAGATCTTTTGGTTTCAAAATTCGGAAATGTTGACATGTTTTTGGCAAATGAAGTTTCCCTGTTTAGAGGATTCTTCTTAGTTCACTGTTGAGATTGACAGTATTCCAAATCATTTACCGATTTTCAGTTCCAGCTGTGTCCCATCCCCACCCAAACCAAATGTGACAGATAATTGGCCTCGGAAAATCCAGTACCAAGGATTTATAATTTGTATTGGTGAGGAATAGGGATCCAATCTAAACAATACTTATTAGGATGCTTGAGTTCATAGCTTGGTTGTGGAAAACTTCTTCAGTAAGTGTATGTACCTCTAGTATTTCAGAGATTACACCTCTACTGGGAGGAGGAATCCCCACCACCATCGCTAATGGTGAAAACCCAACATTCTTTACCTTGTATATCCTGTAACAAGGTTTGCCTTAACCATGGACTAAACAGATTGATGTCGGGAATGGCACACTATTTCCTTAATGATCTACTCAGAGCAATAGTATCCCCTTGGCATATTAAAACAAATAATTTCATGTGCATATAAAATGGAGTCCTAATATAGGAGATGCTTTTGGTCAAGATCTTTTTGTATGATATAATATCACCATCCAACAACTGCGTTTGTAACGGCCAGTGCAAGTTGTTAATGCTATGTGTTCAAGAGATTGTGATTAACATTCTATTATGTTACTTACTTCTGAGTCCCTATTTTTCTCTCTGATAAATCTGATATTCATTTGCAATTTGGGGTTTTGAATTGAAACATTAGGTTTGATGCAAGGAAATTTCTCCAAAGCATTCAAAACAGGCGTATTGTGTTTGTGGGTGATTCCATTGGAAGGAACCAGTGGGAATCCATGGTTTGCATGCTGGCTGAAGCAATTTCTGATAAGAATCGGATATATGAAGTGAATGGGAATCCCATCTCAAAGCACATGGGATATTTGTCTTTCCGATTTGGAGATTATAACTGCACTGTAGAGTATTACAGGGCACCATTTTTGGTTTACAAGGGCCGCCCTCCAGTAGGATCTCCTCCTGAAGTTCGAATGACTCTGAAGGTTGATACAATGGATTATACTTCAAATCTTTGGGCTAACGGAGATATTCTTGTCTTTAACACAGGACACTGGTGGAACTACGAGAAGACAGTAAGATGGTGTGTGTTTCATTTTATATGGCAATAAAGACAGTTTTTATCTGTTTATGAGAGGCTTTTATGACAAAGATAGTTATTTTGGCAGAGGGTGTTATTTCCAGGAGGGGGAGACTGTGAACATTAAGATGGATATCGAAACTGCATTTGAGAAATCAATGAGCACTTGGGTTGAATGGGCTCGTCAACATGTTGATTCTGAAAAAGCTCATGTTTTCTTCCGTACCTATTCCCCTGTTCATTTTAGGTATTGTGTCTGCTGTCACTGCTGTAAATTTTAAGGAATGTAAACTTTGCTGTCAAATACTGCCAATACGAAATCATGTTCCAATTTTGTATGTGTTCATAGATTCAGATAGTGAGTTGTCACCATCTCATAAAATATAATTTGTTTTTGGAGTACTTAGTGTGCTTCTGTTGCAGTGTAGTACTTTTTTCCTGAGATACATAGTTTGTCTCTGGTGCAGTATAGGAACTCAGTTTTTGTTTGTTGGTATTAGACTAATTTTCCTTTTGTTTTCCTTTTCTTCGTTAACCACAAGTGAGCTGTGACGTGTAATGCTTTTGCAAACATCCGTTGTTACCTTTACAACTCAAACCCTTGGACTGACAGATTCTCTTCGATAACGTTGTCTGGTTGGTTTCCACTGTGTAATTCTCTTGTACAATATGGTCTAGAAATTCATCCAAAATATTATATCTCAAGTTCTTACTTATGTTGAAATGCAGGGCTGGGATGTGGAAGACTGGAGGACAGTGTCATGAAGAAATTTGGCCAGACCCAAATTCTTCTTTCTCCCAGAGTGATCCATGGAAAAACCGAATCATATCTGAAGCAATCCAACATCTTCAGGACAAGAAGACCGTACAATCTTTGAATATAACTTACTCGGCACAGATGAGGACAGATGGTCAGCCCTCAATATATTATGTAGCAAAAGGAAATGGACCAGCCCCAATGAAAAGGCAAGATTGCAGCCATTGGTGTCTACCAGGTGTGCCAGACCAATGGAATCATCTTCTTTACAGCTACTTTATTGCTAGAGGGTATGGAGATTTGGGTACAAGAGTCACCAGAAAGTAACATTGCATTAATCAATAGCTTGTACATGAGATTTCATTCATCAATGCCCTTTGAAAAGGGGCTGAGTTGGCATTCTTTAAACAAATTAAATAATCCTTAAAGTGGTGGGAATGGGAGAACATAAATCAATTATAAAAATAATTTGCAAAAATCTGCACCCTGGATCCAAGAAAGGTAGCTGCTAATAGCAGTTAAGACTTAGTCAGGGTATTTTGAGAAGCATGCCAGTCTGTCTGGTCCTTAGTCCTATCTATAAGGCTGGGCTCAATCATTGCACAGGTTTGCAGTTACCAACAATGTATCAGGTTCTACCTTTCTAAACTAAACTTGTACAGTTTCAGCATAAAGTCCATGGATAACAATTCACTGCATATAATATGGTGTACTATTCCTTGCATGATATTCAAGTTGGGTGTCACCCCTACTAGCAAGGTCAAAAGTTTGCACTAGGCAGCCACTGAAATTCAGTATGCATGTGACAACTACAAGTGTACAATAATTTTATCAAGAGTTTAGTATAGCAGTAAAGAGTGAGAAAATAAGGGATCAAGGTATTACTTGTACCAAAAGTTTTCCAAATCTAAATTGTAGGGACATTCTTTTTCTATCTCCATCATTAACATTACTTGTGGTTTTGTGATACATGTTTAGTTTTATTTGATGTTTTTATATTTTATTTGTCATTCAGTTTATTGGTTACAGTATAGTTTGAGTTGGTTTGATAGGAAAGGTTTTTATATCTTTTTTATTTTGATGGTGGAGTTTATATCATGTATGCAAGCACAAGCTTATCCTCATACCTCTTTGATTGAGAGCCAAGAATTAAGAAGCATTTACTCCACCAAAGTGAGTGGGGACACCTCATCCCTTATATCATACATAGGTGGGTTTGAACTAGAACTCTATATTTCAAATTTGAGGTTATAATCATCTCTTATCCTCTTTAAATTGTATACACTAATTTTAATATTAGATAAATATAAATATATAAATTAAATAATTAATTTGTAGGAGATAAGATTATGAAGAAAAATATATAATACAAATGAAAAAAACAATTTCTTATAAAATATTTATATACCTAAAAAATATTCTCATTAAATTTATTGGCATTATTTATATAATAGATTGTATTCTAAGCTTAACAATAAAATCTATAAATATTTTGACAAATAAAGATATTTAAAAAAAAAAAATTAACATTAACATTAATATTAATATTTAAACTTCTAAAATATAAATTTGTAATAATATTTATTTTTATATAACAATAATTTAATTGTGTGTAATTATTTCTTACAAGAATTTACTTAAAGTCATTTTATAATAATTTAAACCACTCTAAATCAAAATAAATAAATGGTTTGTCTGTGATATGCCTTACACAATCTTCTTTTTTTTACTAGAGAATGCTATAAACTAGCAATGGCACCTTGGTGTGCAATTGGTACGCTAAAGAGTTGTGGAACCAAATTTTTTATTGTAATAATGAAAAGCAGATAAGAGGCATGAAAGAGAGAACCGAATAGATGATTCAATTACTTGTGAAGAGGAAAAGAGGAATGAGCTCCTACTTAATTATCATCTAGTCCGATGGTCCCACAACTCATCTCCATTGATGCATGAATTGATTTTCTATTACCTTACAGAGAAGTAGCCCAGTCGGGAAGTTACGACTTTCTTTACTCTCCATAATTGTCTGTTGGCTTGTCTCCTTACATAACATTACCCAAATTCATTGCAATAAATATATATGGCAGAAATATTAAGATCATTTATGAATTATATGCTGATTTTCAGTACTTGTTCCTGAAATTTCACTTCAATAGTTAAATATTTACTTCATTGCTCCCAACTAAAATGTTGAAGATGTCAGATGCAGAGCTTGGGATCTATCATTAGAAGCTGAAATAAAAACATGCATTCCCATCTGTAATCAGAATATCAAATCAGACCTAATGGCTACCAATTTACATTATATGTTACTGAATTTCAACACTATAATTAGACATATTTTATGTGTTGTTCTCAAAAAAGAATTTACCAAAACTCACAGAGCCAGGAAAAGCTAAACAGTGCTAAGTTGTGTCCTTGAACAAAATTTCCTCTATCTAATAATGTTATTTGTTATGTTCTCATTTAGAAATGTGAGGGTCAATTTAGAGAATAAGATCCTTGGTGTGGATATAGTGATCCACACATCATTGTATAGACAATGAAATAATTTTTTGTTGGGATCATATTTTATAGATGTAGATTTTCACATGATAACTCATTCCAAATAACAAATACCAAAGATTAGCAAAGCAATTCACTCCTACAACCAATTGATCTAAAGAAAATTAGAGGACTACACCTTTCATCGACTGCAATTCTCCAATTAAATTTGTACAATAAAATAGGAAACCACACAAACCATCTATAAAATACTACAACATGGTAGGATAAATGTATTAAATTTGTACAAGATATAGTTGGCTATACACACCAATATGCCAAATTACATCTTACAAAAAAAAAAAAATCTTGTGGTTAAGGATTCCTGACATTTGAAAATTGATACATAACTAGTTGGTGCAGGGCACAAGTTGTATTTGCAAACAAATTTAGTAATGATATATCATAAGCTGCCAAACGGAAATAATAGATGAACATCTATAGCAACCCTCATATGATACAAGTGTAAAAATATTAAATGTAGGAACATCTCTAGCAGGTCTCATATTTTGTTGGGGAGAGGTTGAATGTAATTGCTTGTGATGAACCTGCAGGTAGAAAGTTTGTATTTGATATCTAGTTTATGTCCAAAATTCATTCATTGGAAATGTAGTAATGTAATCTCTAAATAATGAAGCACAGTTAAATAGCTAAAATATATGAAGTAATAAGAACAACAAGATTCCAACAATGATTAGTTTCAATATGAGTTAATAAGAACAACAAGATTCCAATAGTGACGAAACTCAGGTGATAGTTGTAGCCAACACTACAACAAATAGCATCTGGTAACATATTATAATCACTGATAGTTGTAGCCAAAATTATAGCATTTAGAGAAAAAATAAGAAAAGAGCAAGTGATAGTTGCAGCCAACATTACAATAAATAGCATCTGGAAAGACATTATAATCACTAATAGTTGTAGGCAATATTACAATAATAACACATGTAGATTCAACCATTGAACTTCATCTTCTACTTAGAAAACAACAAGTGACATTGTAGTCACGCTCGTATCTTTATAAAAAATTCGAGTGTGATTCCTTAATTCTCATGCTTGTATTGTACGATGGATTAAATAGTTTGATCACATTCTCAAACAATCTAGAGCTACCAAATTAGATTCGAAAACACAATGAATTGCTACCTAGCAAACAAATCTCGTTTGGTTAAGAAGCTTTCTTTATTCAAAAAAAGAATTAGCATAGAAAGAAATCTATTGAGCATAGGATCTAAAAATTCATCATTGTGAACAGTAGAAAGCTGCAAGTAGCTTAAGGGGTTATCTATGAGGGTTAACATAGTTCTAGAAAAAATGACTTGGTTGCATGCTTCATCTGGATAGAGATGCAAAAGACAAAAATATGAGAAAGGGCACAAATCCATAAATTCCATCGCGTAAAAACATATTGCAAGTGTGTTTGGAGTTGTTTTATACAAAGACATGCCTCATTTTTTAATAAGCTTACTCTTGATGGAAATGCCACACTCTTAAATAATAGAAAGTAAGAAAATGTATATTCCTCAATTTCTTAAATAAGCTTTAATTTTGTTTTCCAATAATACTCTTTTAAGAATATCTATGTGTATGGAGTGGATTGTTTTGTGAAGGTGAGTAAAATGCTTGAAAAATAGTAAATTGTAAACGAGGTTAGATGACATAGGTAGAGTTGCTAACCTGTAGGAATGTGCAATGGCATTGTGTGTTCAAAGGTTTTCATTGGATAGCATGAGTAAGCGATCCTCCTCTTGTTTATGGCAAGAAACACAAGAGCTTTGATTCATGCATGCATATCTTTGAAAGGAGAAGGCTAGATTGATTCTTAGCCCTGCTAGTGAATGCACTCTAGAAATAGCTGTGAATGTAAGCCCTTGTTGATCAATGTTACCGATGTCGATAGTTTCCTTTTCAAGTGTAAGCCCTTGTTATTTGTGTATTGTCAAGGCCCAAGCCATTTTTAGGGGAATTTGACAACAGAGACCACGACTCACAGGGGCAATAGGGACATTTTTTGGGTTATTGAGATCCCAAGCAGGGGCTATGTATTTTTTGAATTGAACAATAACAAACAAGGGAAGTGAAGGTGGATGTTCACTATCCTTGTAGAAGATAGCTTGGACTTGTCCAAGTGCACCATTGACAAGGCCTGTTTCCACCCATAAATTTGAACAAAGCATTACCTTTTGATGAACACATAAAGGACCTTAGATTGTAGTTGTTCTTCGTCTAGATTGGAGAATGGTGAACCTCGTAGTTGCTCTGCAGTTGAAAAGGCAATTGGTGTTGCCAAAGATAATAACATTCGCAAGTTACGTTGTGAAACCATTTCATTGGTTGCGAAAAGATATATTGAGGATAGGAACTCAGCTTGATCTACACAAGGTAAAGATGCGGTGGACCGCGACATAAGAACTTGCCAATCTTCGACTGTAGGTACTACATTTCGCAAATTTGAGAGGATAGTATAGAAGGTAATTTGAGTTGGCTCCTCTCCATTTTTCTGAAATATTTTGCTTAGTGTTACTACTATTGTGAAGCTTCGCCATAGAGCACCCCCATATGAGGTAGAGGCATACATAGGAATGTCCTTGACTGGTGGTAGTTGCCCAAGGTCATCAAAGAGCATGATTAAGCACCCTCCAAATGGGAATTGGTTTTGGTTGGGGAATGCTTCATGTAGCCTCCTGTCAATATTTTGAAGTAATTTGGGACCAATGAAGCTCATTTCATCTATTAATATGTAGCGAATGAAGTACATTTTTTCTTGGAAGGCTGCTAGTGTAAGGCCTTGTAGGGGCAATATCTTTGATAGGTATACGTAGGGCTGAGTGGATTGTTGATGCTTGGATATTAAATGTTGCTACACCTGTAGGTGCTAGAAGTAGTAATGGTGATGGGAAATTTTGGGATGAATTGTTGATGGCAGATTGGATGGCTTTTATTAGGTGTGATTTTCCAGTTCCAACAGTTCCTTGAATAGTCATCCATAAAGGAGTTTGCAAAGTATAGTTATTTAGATGAGAGAAAACTATATCAAATGCTTTTTTTGTTGGAAAAAGAGCTCAAGTTGGGTAGTTCTGGTGGGAAGATGGGAGAGTACAATTTTTTGGCGATTGGATTCTATGTAGGTAGAAACATAGACTTGTTGTTGGGGACTTAGTTGGCAGGAGCCCCAATCATGGTGCAAGTCAATGTCACGATGACCAAGCATATCTAGTTCATCAAATTGAAAAGGAATGCTTGGGTATAGGCTTGATAATACTTGCCACTTAGATGGGTTGTTCTCGCACAATATATCTTCTAGAATGGAAGAGGAGCTAGATTTTGTTTTTTCAAAAGGCTCTGATGGTGTGTGGAGCACATGCCAAGGATGGTAACTATCTGCAAAACTCTCCCACTATTGTATAATATGACTATTGGGCATTGTGAATTCATTTTGAATGCTGCAGAATGGTTTGTACACCAGTAGTTCACTCCAGCAAAATGCTTTGAAGGAAATGTCATCTCTTGCAGGGATAGAGATGAAGCGTGGTGAGACACGAACAATGGCTTTAATGGGGCACTCTTTCCATTGAATTTGCTTTCGAGATGCCTTATAGGTCCACTTTTGGGTGACCTCAATAAGTGAAATAGCCTCTAAATAAATTGGACGAATCATGTAAGCATCAATGTTACTTGGGCAGGTGGTGGATGATTCAGATGAGAGCCATACTCGTTGAAAACTTTTTTGGTTCACATTTAAAGAGACAAAAGTCCTGCTACACAGGGAGAGTGGAAGTTTAAGCAAGAGGTGGCAAGTTTCTTGGGCTCCAATATCATGGTCAACTAGAGTGTCAACAAGATTTTTTTTGAAATTAGTTGTTGCAGGCTTGTTAGACTCTATATTGGTTGAAATACGAGAAAGCATAGTGTGGTGTGTTTCTGAATTTTTCTCTACTTTTGTTGCGTACTTAGCAATATACTTGAGGATTGCATGGATGGAGACAATAGGTTAGCAATCAATATTAGCTCCCCAAATAGAGAGGATACATGGGTTGTGTTGATTTAAGTGTTCGTCATTTCGAGCAGCGGTAAATTCAGGTAGGCTAGAGTCATCAATGGCAAGGGTGGAAATTTCTTGCATGGGCCAAGGTGCTTTATAACGAAATTGTAGGGATTGTACTTTTCTCCTAAGGCATGTTTGTAAGGTACACTTTGTATGGCACTAAACACAATTGACAAGTTCAATGTAGCCAATGATAGGGTTATATTGCATGATCATTGAGCTATCTTTTAAACAAGGAACATCAGCAAGAGATCGATGAATTGCTTGGTTCCTTGATAATAGTGATCAAGGGTTCCATGCACAAACATGCCTATCAATGTAGGTAAGGTCATTTTGGACTGCTTCAAGTTGTTCCATTGTAGTTTCCCAACATCAGGTGCTACTTGTAGCCAAAGGAAACCATGGATATGTGCAGAGCCTCTGTGTTGCCATTCATACCTGATGGTTTGTGTAGGTTAGAAGGTATTCAAACTGTAGAAAATGTAAGCTTGCAAGGGAAGCGATAGTATACCTATACTAGTAGTCAATGGCACCAAGTAGCTTTTCCAAAACCTCTTCACAAAATGTAGTAAACGTGATATGCATATATTGGGCAGCAAGATGTGGATTTTGAACAATGTTTTGTATCCTCCATTTATAAGTGGCTTGCAAATCTGAAGGTGCGGATGATAGCATAATATTGTGTAGGTCTGGCCATTTTGTATCAGCTGCACTAAGTGTAAAGAAAAGTATTGGGCAACCAGCTTGGATAACCATATCAGTGAGCTCCCCTCTACAACAGTTCCAAAAAGGTCGTGTTCCATGAATTGACGATCCAAAGCGCATGAGTTGTTCAACAAGTTTTTCATCTGATAGGTCCTTTAAATGTTGGCAAAGACCGAAGATTGTTACATGAAAGCATGTATCAATATGCTTATGGACAAACACTGATGTTGTGGACTGGTTGTGATGCTGCATGATAGTATTTAGAATGAAGTACCTAAAGCAAGGGTGTTGGCCAAAATGATTTTCAAAGTACCTCAGCATGTGGAGAGCATATTCATGTAACTTAAATTCTTGAATGTGTTGTTGCTTGAAAGTGGCGACACCTTTTGGAAACAAAGTTGGGAAAGCCATAACAAACAATCCTTCAGTGGTGTACTCATTGACGAGAGATGGTGAAATGGGTGGCCAGTCCATAGATAAAGTTGGCCGGCCTTGACCTAATTGCAATATAGAACACAATTCTTTGACTTCTCTACGTGCTGGGGGAAGGTTAGCTACAAAGGAAGTAGAGGGTTGAATGTCTTCTTCAATAGGGTTGATGGTCGTAGTATCGATAAGGTTAGAGCTTGTAGGTGTGGTGCTAGTAATTGTGGTAGTTGCAGATAGGAGGTCAAAAATGTTAGTGGGAGCACTTGGTAGGCATGCTAATGCAACCTCATCTAATTACACATTTTTGTAGTATGGGTCATGTGAGGTTTTATAATGTAGAGCCTCGTAGATGCGACCTCTACTGACATAGAAGCTATAGTCTTGTTGGCCAATTTTTTTCTATTAACCAATAAGATGTCTAATTCATCTATACGTCTAGGTAAGTGGGTAGCAATCACAGAGATATCTTGAGGAAAGCTAATAGTGTGCCCAATATATTTTAGTTTCCCTCCTTTTGCATAGGTGACTTGAAGGATTGGGTTGACCCTAGCTATTAGCATCTCTTCGACTTGAGTTAGTCTTTGTAAACATGGAGGTTTCTCACTAGGATCCATGTTATTCCATTTGGAGAATCGATTGCCATTTTTTTTAGTTGCACATCTATAGCAAGTAGGTAGTCCAAGTACTAGTTTTGTCTTAATACCTGGATATTTTTCCATGCAAACTATACAAGTTGACAGGATTGAAAGTTTTCCAAGCGTAGAATGGAACGAATTTCTAGCAGCAAGGAAGGTTTGACCAAAGTTTGGAGTTGGATTGAGAGGGGAGGGTGTAGCAAAGGATGGGAGTATGGAAGTGGAAGTGCCATCAACCATGCTTTCTTTTTGTGCTCGTCTTCTAGTATTGTCAAGATGAAGTTGGGAGGGTGTAGCGGAGGATGGGAGGGTGGAAGTGGAAGTGGCATCAGCCATGCTTTGTTTCCTTTGTCATCTTCTTGTATTGATGATGTCTTTCTTTCAATGGTAGCGGGCACATTCTTTTTGGTTACGGCGTGCTCTTTTTTGTTACAATCTTGAGTTTTCCAGATCCATTCAAAATTTGTTGTAAGTTTACATAGAAGGCTGGAAATTGGAAGTAACTTTTGTAACTGGTAAGACTAAAATATTGAAGGCTAAAGATATCTGGATGTATGCAATAATGTCGATTTTGGAAGAAAACCATTCACAGTCATACAAAACCATTGGTAGGCATGAACATCAATTGGAAGGAAACAATTTTCGATCTTACGAAACAACAAGATATACGAATAAATGAATGTTTGTTTGTGTTTTTGTTCAATAGTAAATGTTTTGAAACTTGAAAGGGATAAAAATGTGAACATATTAAATGCAATTGGAATTATGCTAACCGCTAAATGGTGATGGCATATGTAATCTGATAGTTTGCAATTTTAGAATGGAAAAGATTACAAAATAGTTGTATCTCCAAATTTAGCATGAAACATGTATATATGGAAAGATGCATATATATTTTTCAAATTCAACAATGCAAAAAAGTAAAAAAAAAAATTGGTTGTTTGTTATGGTTACAAAAAGTGGACAATTGTGCGTGATGCAACAAGCATGCTTTAAAAGAGTACAATAGAAAATCTAAGCTCACTTAATAGCTATAATAACAATGCTTTGAGATTCACAGCCACTGAAAGTATTTGATTAGATGGTTACTACGACTAGGAACTCGTTGTTGATGACTATTTGCAAAATCTAGCTAGCACCATTAGGTTCTACTAGTAGGAGTTGCAAATATTCTGCACAAACTCCAAACAACATTGTTGCTAGTTCTTCGAAAGCGGTAACATCAAGGAGATGACCTATCCTGTCTTGCAAGTCCATCTTTAGCATGTAGCTAAAATCACATGTAAGCATCTCCATAGAACACTTGGGGCACTTAAAAGCACCATGGGTAATCTGCAAAACCTTTTTCTTACACTTTTTGTTGTCAACCATGCGAGGGCAAGACAAGTAGTAGAAGTTGTCTATGTGGAGCTTTGTGATACAAGCCTTAACACAAATATTTTGTTTTTCAAGAGAGTTTGGATTCACAATACTTGAAATAGGAATCAGATTTTAAAATTTTTCAGTTGATATTTGGCTCTCTGAGAGGGAAAGGCAAGGAAGGGAAATCCATGTAGTGGCATACCATATTTGCAATGTTGAAGCTTCAACCAAGTTAGGATTGATTACAATGGTTGTAGGAAAGATGGTATCAATAGATTTTCCAGACCATGAGGTTATCCAACCAATTTTGATCAATATAACTAGTGGGTTGGGTTGTAGGGGAAGGTCAACTAGTTGCTTCCAAGCAATTTGGAAATGGCTACCCGAAAGTGTGATATCAATGGTTTGGCCTGACATGTCCATGATTGTGGCTATACACTTTATTGTTTCAGAGCCATCCCTTTTGTGAATAGTTGATGCAGGAGAGATAGATAGAAGGACACCAATGACATCTACAAGGGAGTTAATAGGTAATGACATCAATGATTCAATGCTTGTAATATGGTGGTTGTGTGTGGGTATTGTGGACTCTATGTAGGTGGATGGAATGATGGTTGAGGAGTTGTGGAGGAATAATTCATATGGGTTGTGGCTACTATTGTATTTTGTGTTTCGGATTCTGCTGCGGCCATTTGAGATTACATAAGTGTTATTAGACTCTATCACATCGTAGAACCTATCTACAAGTTTGTTAAAGCAAGTTACATGTATCTTGGAACCTGCGGTATCTACGAAATTGAAGCCGAAGACTTTCCCATCACTACTTGCATTCTTGTAATGATGAATTGGGATTTTACTCAAGGAACGACCCTCTATGAACCAATTTTTATGGTTTGGGGTTAAGGTTGCAATGGGATGTGGTTCAGATGGGGTGAGAGTGTGCTTATCAGTTGACAATGTAGGTGCATTGAGTGAGGTGTTGGGATTTGGACTACTGGACAATGACCCCATAGAGCTCCTAGAGGGCATACAGGTTGTTTCTTCATTAATAACAGTTGGAGCTCCAATGATTGAGGCATTGTTTGAAATGACTTCCAAGCTATGAATTACGATAGCCCTGCAATGAAAAGGACAACTTGAAAGTGAATGTTATGTACATGTGTAAATAAGAGAACCAAATTAAATAAGGTAATTGTGAACGTACGTGAATTTCTGAAACTTTATGCAAATGTATTCTTTGAGGTGGACAAAAGAGCCTTTGATTAAAGTCTCCTCCAAAAAAAACTTGTTGAACTGTGTGGGAAACAATGCAGGGTGTGTGTGCAACCCATCTGACAGTTGAATACAATACTTGGGAAGTGTAGGTTGTGGTTGTTGAATGGGGTCAATAGATGCAACTTGTAGAAAGGGATCAACATCAGGAATGCCTGAAAGGATGTCAGCAATGGCATTTGCAGTTAAAGTAGACATGACAATGGTGGAAGATAGTGGAAGTGGAGGGCCTGCAAGCAAAGTGAGAGTAGGGAATTTAGGTATCAAAACAATGTTATAGTAGTAATCAAGAAATGCAAACTGGTTAGTACAACCTTTCATATGAAAGAAATTGAAATATCTTATTCAGGTATGAAAGTTGTTGGATTGCTTGGGGCTTGGAGAAGGTGCAAGGTATTTTTTTTGGATCGTATTTTGTTTATAGGATATGTGATCTATAATAGCGACCAATTGGAAGTAAGTTGTGGTTTATTATGTGTAGCAAGGATAGGCAATGGCTAAAAAAAATGCAAAGGAAAATGCAAGAAACCATTGTATGGCAGAAATTGTGATTTAAAGGGTTTATGGCAATCTCTTATTTCGTACTATGGTAGAATAATTGAAATTCTTTTTTGTTGAACTGTTTGTATTTGTGGGAAAATAAAGTGAAGTAAGATGCATTTGTAGCTTTTGTAGACCAAAAAAGTATGGGCTGTCTCAAACATCGTAGTAGTAAATTAAAGAAGATTAAATTATAATTTAAAAGAGAGTAACTAATTGCATAGGATAAAAGTATAGGTGCTACTATTCATGCAAAATAACGATCAAATTATTGTGAAGGACTCGAACACATATTGTGTACATCTAAATGTATTTGGTAGCTACATACCATAGTAATATAGGCATTTTGATTTGCCTAAGGTGAGAAGCATACAAAATTGAACAAGAACATCATAGAACTAAATTAAAAGGATGTGCAAATATAATTTAGAAGAGAGCAAGTAATTCAAACTTACTAAGTAATAGATTACATAGATTAAGAGTAGACATCGTGGTAGTCACAATAGATAGTGATCATAGTAATTTGAAAGACACTTACATATTGAGCAA
Source organism: Sequoia sempervirens (assembly GCA_007258455.2). Lineage (NCBI taxonomy): Eukaryota > Viridiplantae > Streptophyta > Pinopsida > Cupressales > Cupressaceae > Sequoia > Sequoia sempervirens. The sequence continues at coordinate 13,883 of VDFB02380909.1, read as the reverse complement.
TATACGGGAAAAGTGCACATAATGTGAAAAAATGGCACATATTTTGTACATGGATATGTATTTGTTAGTTTCATAGCATCAAAGTATACGCATTCTGATTGGACTAATATAAAAAAATTATGGATTTGTACAAAGGTTAAATAGGACCAAGCTAAACTAAACTATCACATATTTTGGAGGTACGTCTCGTATGCATGTACTAGAGCGGTCGTTCCATCTTGTTGGTATTGGTGGTCATAAAATATTTCCCTTATGAAAGTGCATAGATCTTCCAATTTTGTGCAGCTCTTTTGAAACGAAGCAAGTGTTTTCTGTAGTTGTTCAATGTCGACATCCCGAACTGAGGGTGATGACTAGCAAATGTCCTTAAATTTGTGGACTATGCTTTGGCAGCTGGTTGATATGGTGGCAACAAGGTGTGTGACATCTATTCAAACATTTTCTGGACTATTAACAGATGCACATGAGTCTGCCACCATGGGTTGGCTAATTGCAGGGACATGGAGAGGAGTAGTAGTCATCTCTTGGGATGAGTAAGGTTAAAGATTATATATGTACAAAATTATAAATGAGAAATAAAGCTACTTGAAGCTAAATACTATGTACCTTATTTTGTAGAAAGTAAGTGTGTCTACTATCTAAATTTAGGACATGCTAGAGAACCAAATTTAAATTACATTTGTAGATATCAACTTAGAAACTATATACAATATTTATTCTCTGAATTGTAGTTATAGAGTTTTCACAAGAATCTATTGTATGAAACTATATACATATATCTATTTTAAGATAACTTTACCTATATAACAATGAGTAAAGTACAGGAGATTTAGATAAAATATATAAACCTACCTTTATCATTCCATTTTTCTAATTTTGTAATTGTGGCTTTGAATAACTACGAAACCAAATAGATACAAAACCTTTTATTCGTATTGGTTTGATTTTATATGCAATTTTAATACGAGGATGAGATTTAATTTGAGCTATTGATGTTGTATATGGTTTGCACATCATGTTATGAAACCTAATTATGTTAGTGAGATCAAGATACATTCTGATGTATATGCACGTAGAAAGATAGGAATTTTTTTTTTCTAATGAAAGCACCGTGATCATGCATTTCTAAGTGGAGGGAAGATGATCCTGTTGACACAAGAGTTTAATCTAATTTTTTCCAAGATTTCTGAACTTTTAACATGTGCAATCCTTTTATTTATCCTTAGTTTTCCCACCCTATATTTTTCGGAAATTCCCATGGAAACTATGCAAAGCAAAGCAAAACTCTTACGTTTTGATAAGGATTTCCTTAAACTACAGTTTAAGTCTATTGAATCAGGTAGTTTTTCTATACATGGGAAAGCCTTTTGGGCTATTAGTATGGCTGATCAGTTTACTAAACTTGATTGATGCTCACTCCAAAGAACTTACAAACAAATGCTCAATGCTCAAATATGTCAAAAAGGTTGATACTTGAAAAGAATGGTGAGAAAAATGGCGAATTTGACTGTTTTTTATTGGTGGACTGTCATTTTTTATGCCAGTTAAGTTTTTCTTGTGGAATTGCAAGTTATTGGCATGTGTTTTGATGAGCTGCTCACTAGACCAGTACTACTTGCAAGTACTCACCTGAGTTTTTTTTATATGCATTAAAATATAAAGATCCAAATACAAACTTTTTTTGATTCCACTATGTGATATGTGTTTTATTCCAAATATACTTAACAAGCCAATTAAAAAGTTACATTGATAGTACCAAAAGACTAACATAATATATAGAACCTTGGTGTGCAATGGGTATGCCGAAGAGTTGTGGAAGGTCAAATAGTTTTTTCCTTATGAAAAGAAGATTATTGTTATGAACTAGATTGAATTGCATGTCAATTTTGTTATGAAAGTTTGTTTTATGTGAAAGTTATTTTTATTTCCAACATTTCAATGAAAGGCTAAATGTCAGAACACTTATAGTAAAGCATCAACTGCAAGGAAAAGACCTCATGATTGTATTAGATATTCTGCTAAGTTTGAGACTTTATTCTAGCTATAAGTTGTATCTTGAATAATTTTGGGGCTTCCATGGTGTCCCTCAAAATAAGTCAAATACATAAATTAGTGTATATTTGAATATATCATATCTCTTATGAAGAGGGGGATTACACTAGAGCAACAATGATATCATTTTTTTTGGATGGTGTTAACCATTGAAGGCCATCAAGTTACCAATGACAAGCAATAATGCAATCATTTGGATGCAATGGAATAAATGTTAATGTTATTGAAGATCATTTGATCTGCATATACAGACTCTAATCATACCACTAAGCATATTGTAACCACAAGAAATTTAATCAAAGTTATAGAGTGGCAGCAATATGAATAGAAGTGATTATAGCAACAGTGAAGATTAATAAAGACAAAAATAAAGAATATAAAGTCAGTGACCAAAAGAAAGTTTATTTTAACTATAAAGGAAACGATTCTAATTTAGATCATTAATATATAATGGAGCAATAAAAGGAATGAGGAGCGGTCAAAGATAATAATCCAACGATTGGTAAATAAGACAAAGTCTCATAACATACAAAGAAGAGGAAAGCAATTAAGAAATGATATGCAGAAAAAGACAGAAAAAAGATAAAAGCTAGCGATCATATATGGTATAAAGAAAAAGACAGAAAAAAGATAAAAGCTAGCGATCATATATGGTATAAAGAAAAAGACAATAGAATATAAGACAAAAGTCTTATAAAAGGGAAATAAAGTGATTTGGTTTTTTATTCGTTAAGTAAAGGAAACAAGTGATAATAAGTAGAAAGCATTGAATTAATAAGAAGAGCAACGATTATCTTTGTTAATATTAAGTGCGATCTGTTCTTACTAGAGAAAATAATTATTATATTAAATGACAACCTTTGAAAGGTTGTCTCCTAATCAAATTGCCTCTTTTGACGAGTCTATAAAAAGGATTGTGAATTATGGTGGACATGAAATATGAAAATGAAGCCAAATACTTTAATTAACAGATCCATGCGTTGAATGCATTTAGGTGTTTGATTTGAGCCAAACACATTGGCACTTTGTTTTTTCATGCTTAAGGAGTATGTTTCTCTCAGATTATAGTTATACTTGCCAAACAAATTGGCTTTTCCCTTAATTCACCACTAACAATTCATCGTGGGAAAATTAACCACCATGACAAATTCACCTCATGGAAAATTGTTATCGATGAATTTTCTGTTGGTAAATTGTTGGCAGTGAATGCGTTATTTGTTTGACAAGTATAACTATAATCTAGGAGAAACACACATTGTTTGAAGGATATCATTTTTGTTTTTTAAGGAGGTGTCATTGTTCCATATTATTATTATTTTAAGGAGATGCAACTGTTTCCAGGATATGCGCAGTCATAAGTTAAGAGAGTATGAATGAAAGGATGTTCTAGTAGGAGAAATAATTTCTATAAAACAAGAGTGATTTTTTTTGGTATTGGAATTACAATAACCTGTGGGTTAGTTAAGATAGTTTAAGAGCATAGAATTCTTAATTCTACTTTTGATTCTATATAAAATTCATCATGTAATATTGTTGGTGTGGACTCAATAGAATGGCTAAAACAAATTGCTTATGCAGTCTAGCTGGAAGACTTACAAAATGCTTATAACAGGCTATTGATAAGAGGGTGAGCAAGCCCAAACTCTAACTTTGAGAATGCATGTTTTGAATAATGAATAGAGGGATAGTCCCTCCTATTGTCTACATAATGAAGCTATTGCTTTATATAATCAATTCTTTGTCCCATGTAAGATAAAGACTAGTCATCTTATGTTGGAGGATTAGAGTTGATGAATTATCATGAATAATTTTGTTATGGATTAGTCAAGTTCCTATTTCAATTGAACACCAATTTATCTATTACTTACAGGAAATTGAGTAGCTTTAGTTGGTGGTTGTTTGCTACCATCTAGATTTTTCATTTTAATTTCACTAACCCAAGCAGCTTTAATAAGACCTAGAAATTAATAGTCAAAGCTCACATTACAATTTGTTTCTGGCACACAGCCTAATGATAGGGTTGTACATCAAATAAGAGGTTAAAAGAACAACACTTGCAACAGGAATGTAGCCCAAAAGCAGGGCTTTACAACTAACCCAGAAAATCTCAACACTCAGCCTGGACTTCATTAATTTTTATTTTGTTTCCATTGCATTCTTTCAATAGGAATGTAGCCCAAAAGTAGGGCTTTACAACTAACCAAAAAAATCTCAATACTCAGCCTAGACGTCATAAATTTTTATTTTGTTTCCATTTCATTCTTTCATTATATAATCCTAAATCATAATGGGTTGGGGGAAACTGTGGTTTTCAGAAGCCCTAAGTATCAGAAATGTCAAAGGCATAGAAGACAGATATAAATGCGACCTACCTACAGACCCTACACTCTGCTCTGCACTATGATTGAGAGCATGTAGACCAATTTTTGACACAATAAAAAGAATCCTCTATTCATAAGAGAAAGACATTCTAGGGGTGGCAAGATAGGCATGATTTAAAAGGAAAACCCTAGAAAATTTGAAGCAAATGCAAACCGTTTTTTCTATACAAAAGGAAGAATACAATAAACCGAAAGTGACTCACCTATAGATTCTGTGCCAATTGTGTCGACCTATTAATGATGCGAATGGAAGAAAATGGGCAGAGGTCACAGGAAATTTTCAAGAAACCTGAGGTTGTCTATTGTTACTGCTTTCTGCTTCAATCTGTTCACAGTTAAGGGGCAAGAAGCATTAGCGGCAGAAGAAGGAGTAAATAATGGAGTGGAAACCATTAATGGCAACATAAATGTGACTTACCTCACGATTCTGCACAAATATCTCTTGATGACGCTAATAAAAAATAAGGTAACCAAACTAACACAGATATTAAGAGGGAAGATATTTTGGAAGGAGTTAATGCAACATTAAACATAGATATTTTGTGTACACAACTCCCGTATGGAGATGAAGGAAGGCGGTGATAGTTATTGCGTAGCTACCTTGCCAAACATAGATTTTTTTTTCAACACAACTGTCGTATGGAGAGGAAGGAAGATAGTTATTGTGTAGCTACCTTGCCAGTGAAAGGATCAACGACTATGCATAGATGGAGAACCTTGCCAAGAGCCTTCGTGCTTTCCAACTGTCGACTATAAAAATGAGCTTTGAAAGCTCAATGAGGGACACACCTTCGGCATAAATATATAGTTCCTAACACTTTCAAAGATACTGGAAATCAACTTTGGTCGTTGCACCCACACTTGGACATGTCATTATCATGGGTATCTAATTCTACCAGGTCAAAAGAGGGCCATTAAAGTTTCAAGCTAAATAAAAAAAATCTACATACTAAACAAAATTAAAGGCACAATAAAATTCGGTATATTGTGGAATGTTTTGACAGTTGTGTCATGATGATAAATGCTTTCACTATAATTATTTAGAAAAAATATATTATTAAATAATATTTTAAAATTAGATTAATACTTGATATTATGATAAGTGTTAATTAATATAAAAATTAAATAAAAGATATTTTTATTTGAATTTGATAAAGAAAATATTGTTGTAGACATCATAAAATAATGTATTATTATAGTAAGGAATTTGGATATGTTAATATTTTGATTTCAAAATGATAATTTTTTGACAATGATCATCAAAAATTGAAGATAACAAATTGTCATGCAATATGCTCATAAGATGTGAATGGAAAGATAATATAACTCTTTTGTCTTGTTGCATTTCATTTCTAGATGTGCTCAATTCATGCTACATTCCTCCTAGACAATTAAAATGAAGTAGAGTTAGTCCTTAAATACACCACCCTAGTGTACAATTCAAAATTATTTGCACTTTTTGGATCATAGAGGCTAATAATAGAAAGAAATGTGGGCCTATTTTGTTAAAATGTATAAGTTCGAGGTTTAGATTTACATGCACAAAAATGACCTACATCAATTTTGCACCCATGAATCTCAACTTGGGGCGGAAAATGACCATATATAAATTTGAATCTAGATCATGGGACCAGTAATGATGGAGATAGACTAGGATAAGATTATTTGACATCTTACATGCAAAATACATTAACGTACACACTAGTCAATTCATACAAGACAACCTAATTATTGTGGGTCCAAAACATAATGGAGAATCACATGAAATGTGATTTTCACTTTTACACATTAAAACAATAGATATGTTTATTTATTAACAAAAGTGACCATTCGCAAACATTTATGATAATGTAGATAAGTATATATTTTTATTTGGCTTCATAATTGTAGAGAGGAAAAGTGTATAATTCACATTTTTTCACTTATTTACACTTATTTTTGCCTTGCCATTAGATGTGACATTTTGGTGCTTAATTTAATAAATTTTGATTCATAAGCTAATAGAACTCATTTAGTTCCTTCATCTTTTACCAATTCAACACCAATGGTCTAAATCCAACACGATTCTCATTCATTTCCCACCCTAGATTGAATCATGAATAAAACTCTCTCTTGAATTAAATTATGCATGCAATCACTATAAATCCTTGGCATTTGTACCTTCTTCATCTTGTTCCCTATGTCAAATACAAAATACAATGTTCTCTATGTTGTTTTGTATTACGTGGTGATACTTGTAATACCAATATATTGTATTTGGATACTTGATATACCACCATATATATCAAGTATCCAAATACAATTTATTTGTATTACACATGATCACCAACATCTATGTATGTATGTATGTATGCATGCATGTATGTATATATATATGTGTGTATGCATGTATATATGTATACATGTGTATGTATGTATATATGTATGTATGTATGTATGTATGTATGTATGTATGTATGTATGTATGTATGTATGTGTGCATGTATGTATCTATATGTATATATGTATACATATGTATATGTATATGTATATGTATATATATGTATGTATGTATGTATACATATGTATACCTTCAATACACGATGGAAGAGATTGCTCAATGTTTGAAGGTGACACTTCTAGATGATGTTATTCTATGTTTTCGAATTGCTACAACAATGAAGATTCAAGTGAAGGTAGAATGAAATCTTGAGAAACTATCTAGTTTAAATACCTCATGTGGTAAATGTAAGTCTATGCATCTAGATAGCATGAGGTCTATTTAATTTTCTTCAATCCCCTTCTTTTGCTTACATACTTTTAATATAATACTATAACATATAAGTGTGGTTGGAGTATATATGTGTGCTTGTGTGTGTGTGTGCAGACACATATGTACATATACATATATGTGTATATGCATATGCATATACATGTATATATATGTACATATATGCATATGCACATGTATATACATATATAGATATATATGCACACACACACATATATACATATATACATACATACATATATATATGTATGTATGTATGTATGCATATATATATATACACACACACACATGTAGATATACATATATGCATATACATGTAGATAAACATATGCATATATACATGTATATATATGTATATGTATATATGCATTTATGCATATGTATATCTATATATGTATATTTATATATGTATATATATACATGTATATGGATATACACATATATGTATATGTATACATACATATATATACATGTATATGTTTATGGAATGTGTTAATTGAATCTATAGGTGCAAGCATAAAAGCTATGATGGTTAGCATGGAATCAGTCACATGATATTCCTAGTATTGAATATTATCTTACTTTATGTGGGGGTGATAAGACATAAGATGATTATACCTATAAAACCTTATGTGAATCATTTATGATTCTAGATCTCTATCATGCTAGCGAATTACGTGTTTATTGTCAAAAAATTGAAGGTAAATTTTGTAGCTTTAAACTTGAAATTCCTATGAGACTGTAGATTAAACTAAGTATTCTTTGTATCACAGATCCAATAGATTGGTCTTTAAGCAGGATAAAGTGGGAAGTCTCAAGGAGGCTTCAGATTCAGACAATGGTAATGGGAGTGACAACAAAGATCTTGAGGAACAGGTGGCAAGAGGGGAGGACTAATCTATCTCAACGAGTAGTGCCTCCCACGTGTCTAAAATTTTGAAGAAGGGCTCTACCATTAAACCCCGGGCCTTTAATATTGTTGTGGGAAATGCCCCCTTGAAAGAAGATTATAATAAAAAGGAACAGGCGGGGGATGAAATGGACATGTTGAAAAGGAGAATCGAGAGATTGGAAAAAAAGGTTCAGAAAGTGTCACACTTTGCCCTAAAGGTCATGCATAGGTTGGCTACTAGTCTTTATCTGCTGCAAAAGGACAAGTCTGCAAATGATGGTGAGGGGGACGCTAGCTTTAAGGAACTACTCAAGTTCCTCATGGTGGATTGGACGACTGCTATTAAGGACAAACCATGCATGGAAGAGAAGAATTAGGCTTTTGGTTCTTTAAGTTTTTTTAATAGTTTATCTATGACTGTTATGTATATGTTATTTTATGACTGGTTCGACCCCTGAGGGTCTACGGACTCCACTGCTCAGTATCATGCTTGCATGATGGACTCTTTTTATTATTATTTATTTAGTGTTGTTTTGTAGTTTTTGATGTTTTGTTGGGGGTCATGGCTCGGTTTACTCTGTTGTCACTGTGTTGTTAATGTGTTTGCTCTGGATGGCCTTGGTTGCCTTGTTTTGATGGGACAACACCCTTGTTTTTGTTGATTTTTATATCAAAAACTAAGTATTCTTTGTCACAATTTCTTTGTGGGTGATTAATCTGATTAATTCATTTTAACTAGTTGTAGAAGTAGATAGAAGATTGTAGAAGAACGAGACAAGAATATAGAAGTGACACAACTCATATACGTGGAGAAACCCTTTCGGGAAAAAACTCCACCAAAATCAATAGTGCTTGTATTATTTAACCTTAGAACAAGATTACAATAATATTGTATCAATCTTTTCTTTGTATGCTTCCTTTTCCTTCAACTTGCTTCTTCACAACCTGCAAATAAACTCTAATGAAACTCTCTTCAACCTACTACAATTAAATAGAGAAATATATATCTTGTAAACTCCAAAGAGTTGACAATTACAAGAGGATAAAGATCCTCACAAATATCTACACCATAATGGTGCAAGTAGAGTTTCTCTATGAAAAACAATGTCAAACAAGGCCCTTCATTAATTTGGGCGTCCCAAACTGAAGTCTTGATTGATTGATGATTACGAAGATATCTTAGAAGCTTATCCTCAAAGTTGGCGCCCACAAATGGGCCCCACTTAACTAATCCTTGTAAATATCTTCTCATGAAAAGGTGTTAACTCCAAGATGCTAACTTGGGTGCCCAAAGTGGGTCCAAGTCAATCTTTGTTAACTGAAACATATCTCTCCACCTTTCATGCAAACATCATGCATGAAAGATCATCCCTTGTTAATTGAAAGTATCAACCTATTATCTGTCATGCAACTGAAGTCATTACCCGTGCAACTAAAAATAACTAACATGCAACTGAAGATAATTGAACCATAACTGAACTGAAACTGAATTGAAATGAAATTGAACTGTTAGTGCCACTCCAAATACATTGCAATTATCAATCCCTATTTTGTAGGAACTTGACATGCATTACATAAGAGTTATCAATTCACCAAAAAATTAATCGAAACAAGGTGGGTCCCACCTTCCATGTGAGTGTCCCATGTGCTCCTACTTTGTAGGAGCTCAACTTGGGCATCCCCACATGTTCCTATCATTTAGGAATAATTACAAATGCCAATTTACATGTGCATTTCATTTGAATTTAATCTCTTTCTAATCCTAGTGTTGGAGAACACTTTCCAAGGACTTAGGAGATACATGAAATATGTTTAGGATTGCAATTAAATGGCATCCTATTCCCAACATTCTCTGACTTGACATTATACATTGCAATTATTCTAAACAAGGAATCATTATTATAAATCAAGTACACGTATCAAGGCCAATGGCTTGTTGGATGTTGCTAATATGTGGTTGTCATTGATGTCAACACTATTGGAATTTATGTCATTAAGGCTATATATGTCAAGGATATTGAGAAAATTGTAATAAAGTAAGTTGCAGGTGGTCGGTGGTGAAGTGAAGTTCAGTTTAGCCAACATACTAAGCTAGCTCAGTATGTTAATGATCAAAGGTTGTGGATTAAAGGGTTTTTTTTCAAGTATATCTAGTTTATCCACGTTAAGTTTCAGAGATTTGCATGAAGATTTGATTGAGTTATGAGTATCTGTGTTGTGACAATTTTTCTATTGCTTCAATTAGTGTTCCTGAAAGAGGATGATGTGATTCTAGTAAGCTCAGTTATTGCGGATGCTTCTCTAGTGATTCATGATGTTTTTGGATGTTTCTAGATTGTGCTCTGTCTTTGTTGCATGTCTACATTGATCGTTGTGCTCGCGATTGGTGATTTTCTCTTGCATGTTCATGATTTTCATGTTCTTGGCCGACAGGGTGATTGTAGCATATTGTGGATCTTTGAGGAATAATTATTGAAGATGTTTCATGTTTGAGGATGTTGTTTTGGGTCCTCACTATGTTGTGGCTGACTTTGGTTGATTCGCATTGATAATTGTTTATTGAATTGAGCTAACAGTTTGTATTCATTTTATATTTTATTGAAGCCGACATGGAGATGATGTTATTCTTGGTTGCAAATATATATGAGTGATTGTTTTATCTTTTGAAATGGTGAAAATGGATGTATGAGTGAAGGTGGAAGTGAAGTGTGCAAGTCCTGTGTGTGAATAATGTTCTAATCATTCGAAGGAAGAAGTAAAGTGTGAAGAGTGCTCGTAGATTTTTTGTGGTTAACTAGAACTGTTATCAGGCATGAGTAGATGCTATTTTCTCAATTCAATCTTGCAGGTGTAATTTGAATATTTTTGTAAGATAGCGTGTCTTCCTTGGACAGTAAGCCTTGTTGTAATTGAGCAGTGTGCTCTAGGAAGTGTGCCTGAATGCATGTGCATTCTCCATTTATCATACTTTTAACGAGGTATAATCTTGTGGAATGACCTCCACTGTGGTTTTTCCCCTAATAGGGTTTCCACGTAAAAAATATTGGTGTTATGTTTGTTTCTGATGTGGTGATGATTTATGCTTTCATGTTTATTTATCAGATCTGAGAATAAGGTTAAGAATAAGTTTAATTTGTATAATTTCTATGACAACTGATTCACCCCCCCTCTCAGTTGTTTGCTCTTGTGCTGCCAACAATTGGTATCAGAGCGGGTTCCTTGGAAGAATTTTAATAGTTTAAGGTGATCTAGGATGGTGACATACAAGAAGGATAGTCCAAGATTTGATGGAAGAAATTATTCTTTTTGGAAGACTCGAATGGAGTGTCATATGAGATGCATTAGTGAATCTTTCTGGAACATTATAAAAAATAGATATATCATTCCACATAATGGTCCTTCAACTTCTACTGAGATTAAAGATGTTGAGTACAATATCAGGGCTAAGGAAGCATTGTTGAGTGCTCTTACTGATTCTGAGATGAAAAATGTAATGGAGTTGAAGACTGCTTATGAGATTTGGAAAAAGTTGGAAACTTTGTATGAAGGTGATGCTCATGTGAATATTGTTAAGTTGCAAAGTCTGAAAGGGAAATATGAAACATTGAAAATGGGTGAAGATGAGAATATCAATTCTTTTATATAGAGAGTGAAGGAACTTGTGTGTAATATCAAATGTGCTAGTGGAACACTGGAAGAATCAAAGCTTGTTGCTAAAGTGCTCAGATCCTTGCCTACTACATACAAACATAAAGTTGTTGCTATCGAGGAGATCCAGACTATGACAAATGTAACAAGAGACATGTTGATTGGTAAGCTTGTTGCTTTTGAGTTAAGTGAGTTTGGTGATGCTCTTCCTAAGATAGAATCTGCATTCAAAGCTACTACCTCTAGAAGAGATAAGAAGATATATGATTTGGGAGAAATTTCTTCTAGAAAGGTGTTCAAATATGAGGAAGAAATGAGAGAGATTGAAGAAGAAGAGAGAAAGCTAGATGAGCTTGAAGCACTTCTTTTCAAGAGAGTACCTAGAGGAGAAGGTAAGTATAAAGGGAAATTGGCTCTTAAATGTTTTTCATGCAATAAGATAGGTCATTTTACCTCAACGTGTCCTGAAAGAGTTCCTAAGCCAAGATCTAACAAGCCTAGATTCCAAAGAAAGTGTTATTATGTTGTTGATGAAGGTGTGACAAATGATGAATCCGATAAAGGGAATGCAAGTGAAGATGAATGAGTATTTATTGCTATCAAGGAAAATGATCCGGTACCTATTGAGTCTCCTAGTTGCATGAATGTGGAGAAAGCTCTTACAACTAGAATTAAAGAAAAGGATGAATGGGTGATTGACAGTGGTTGCTCGCATCACATGACAGGTGATAAAAGTAAATTTTTGAGCATGGAAAATTATGATGGTGGTGTTGTAAGATTTGGTGATGAAAAATTTGGTGTAATCTGTGGTAGAGGATCTATTTCTCTTGATGGTAAGAATAATACTGATGATGTCCTATATGTGGAAGGTTTGAAGCATAATCTTTTAAGTGTTGGACAGATGGTTGACAAGGGATACAATCTTCAATTCAAGGATGCAAAGTGTAGAATATTGGGGAATTCTAGAAATGTGATTGCATCTGGTACAAAAATAAAAGGTAATATCTTTCACCTGAATGTTGCTAGTAAAAGTTGTTTGATTGGTCAAGTTGATGAAGGTTGGTTGTGGCATAGGAGATTGTCTCATGTAAAATTTGACAATATTATCAAGATAAGTTCTACTCACGCTGTGAGAGATCTTCCTAAGTTGATAAAGCCTACTAATACCATATGCAAGGAATGTTAGTTAGGGAAGCAAACTAGAGTTTCATTTCAAAGCAAACAACATTGTTCAAATGAAGTATTGGAGCTTGTGTATACTGATATGTGTGGTCCTTCTAGAGTCAGAAGTTTACAAGGAGACAGGTATTTCATGTTACTCATTGATGATTATTCTATATTGATGTGGGTTGCTTTCTTAAGGTAAAAATCTGAAGCTTTAGAGAAATTCAATATTTTTAAGGCTAAGGTTGAGACAAAGATAAGTATGAAGATTAAATTTTTGAGATTAGATAGAGGTGGTGAGTTCATCTCTGGTGAGTTTAATTCTTTTTGTGAATAACATGGGATAAAGAGACAATTATCTGCACCACAGACCCCTCAGCAAAATGAAGTTGTGGAAAGGAAGAACAAGACAGTTCTAGATGTTGCTAGGACTATGATGCTGGAAGGAAATGTCCCTCATATCTACCAGAGAGAAGTTGTGAGTACTACTGTGTACACTCTCAATTAGGTACATATCAAAGGTGATACCGGTAAGACACCTTATGAGCTATGGTTTGGTCATAAGCCTACTATTAGATACTTCAAAATATTTTGGAGTAGATGTTATATCAAAAGAGATGAAGATATAGGAAAGTTTGATGCTAGGAGTGATGAAGGAATCTTTCTTGGTTATTCTACTAAAAGTAAAGCCTACCGGTGCTTCAATAAGAGATTGAGGAAAATAGTTGAAAGTACTAATGTCAAGGTTGATGAAGACATAGTTATATCATCCAAAACCTGTGGATATGATTTAGATGATCAAAATGTCAGTTCAGTTCAAACTCAAAATCAAGTGCAGATCATTCTGGTGAATCAACAAAGCCAAGAGGAAGGAAATAGTGAAAGTAAAAAAGTGAGATCACAAGAACTTGAAGTTCAAGAACATCCTAGGACTCCAAGGTATGTAAGACTGAATCATTCAAAACATCAAATTATA